>CAUYNN010009249.1:0-20726 GCA_963574175.1 Chiropotes sagulatus
ATGATTATTCAATTTTAGGATGACAAGATGGCTAGAAAGATTTTCCTTAGATTGAGCTGTGATCAGCCTTCCTTTGTCTTTCACCCACCGGTCTGAGTCCAGCTCTCTGAAGTCTCATTAGACAAGTTAATCCTTAAAACCGCTTCTAGGTCTGCCTTCTTGGGGAAAGCGGAGGAGACAAGAAGGAGGGAAGCAAGAAGGAAGCCATATTCCAAGCCACCCAAGCTTGCTTGCTTTCTTTTTTTAAAAATTAATTAATTCATTCATTTATTTTTATTATACTTTAAGTTCTGGTGTACATGTGCAGAATGTGCAGATTTGTTACACAGGTATACACTTGCCAGGGTGGCTTGTTGCATCCGTCTTCCCATCATCTACATTAGGCATTTCTCCTGATGCTATCCCTCCCCAACTCCCCCACCCCCTGCTATCCCTCCCCTAACCTCCCCACCCCTCGACGGGCCCTGGTGTGTGATGTTCCCCTCCCTGTGCAGACACTTTTCAAAGGAAGACATTTATGCAGCCAACAAACATATGAGAAAAACCTCATCATCATTGGTCATTAGAGAAATGCAAATCAAAACCACCCAAGCTTTTTTACATCACTCTGGCTACACACAGAGTTGTCACATTTGACAAATTGTTTTAAAATCTTCTCTTCTTCTGATTGCTGCCAACTCTTCCCCCCAACACCCACAGAAACATCTCTAAGAATGACCCAGGAAGTGAGGAGAGTCACAGAACCCCACCCCTGGGGACTTTTGCCGTTTAAATGGCAATATTCAGTAGTTTTCAAATTTTTATTTTATTTTTTATAGTTCTTCAGAAGAATTCCTTTATTCAATAAACACTTACATGAAACTTGAGATGGATGAATAGGTGGATGGGCAGATGGACGGATGCATGAGTGGATAGCTGGATGAATGGATGGGTGAATGGATGGGTTGGTGGGGAGGGAGGGAGGTAAAACAATGAGAATAGCGTAGTTAAGTAGACATACCCTAGAGCCACACTACAATGGCTCGAATCCTTGCCATGTCATTCACTAGCTGTGTGGCCCTGAGAGTTCCTTAGATATTCAACACTTCAGTTTCTCGTCTGATGATGGGCATAGAAGTTGAAACCCATCTCATAGGAATATTATGACTACTGCATGAGTGAACGTATGCGAAGCATTTACGGTGGCACCTGGGGCAGTGGGTGCCCTGTAAGTGTTTCCTATTAATATTTTTACTGCTGACTGAAGCTGGGAAGAATCTACCTTGTCCCAACCAGTGCAGTGCCTGAGACATTGGCGCTCCTGGGAAACACTGCTTTTAGGCCACTTAACTAGTTCATTTTCTCATTTAATGGAGCAGACAGTGAGACCCAGAGAGAAGACATCACTTGCCTAGGCTCACACAAAGCCGGATTTTGAACACAGGTCTCCTGGATCTTAGGCTTTGTGATTCTCAGAGAGCTTTGTGCGTGTGCTGAACTGTGGGCTAAAAATCAAGGGAGTACATGAGCAATTTGGGAAGATCCGGCAACCTGTGGCTCTGACCTTGGCTGAGCTGCTCTGTCTGCTCCCAGACCCCTCCAGGATGGGTCCCAGAGGTTTTTCTGCTAATGACGTAGCAACTCGAGCCCTCTTTTGGAGTGGGGATGGAGGTGGATGAAGGCAGTGAGCTACGAAGCTTAGTTCACACTTGGACCATGTCTTAAGAGCGCAGGTTACGGGTGTTACCTGCAGTACATGGAAAGTGCGGTGATTAATTCACAGATAGGCCTTGTCAGCTTCTCCACCCCCTCATGCCCTCCCCCTCACTCTTGCTCTGACACGTGAGAGCAAGTGTTTCTCTCCTCTCCAGAAAGAGAGGCAATCACGGGCAGTGGTGCCCCTCTGACATTTATGTGGGATCTCCAAGGTGATGGAAGAGGGAGGCCTTTAGTTTGTATCAAAACCAGAAGAACTTATCTTCTATCAGGTGACAACTCTTCATTCATTTACTTAACATGTATTGATTAGCCTCTTCTATGTGGCCATGTGTTAGGCGGGGCCCCCGTCTGAGTCCTTCGAAGTCAGTTACACAGCGCTTGCACTCAGAAGTGCCCCACATTTGGTTTAACACTCTGCTGTCACATTAATAATCAATCATATCTTTACACTTCTGTTTTGTCAGCAAAGTCTTATAGGACAAGCGAGCATGCCCAGGAGCAGAGGAGCCACAGGCGACATGCATGGCTGCCGCTTGCTGCTGCCCCATTCATGTAATCTTCTCCACACCCCGGGGAGCCACGCTGCCAGGTGTGCAGGAGACTCTGCCGCGAGTGGAGTTAGGGTTGCTAGTCAGTGGCCGACTAAGCAGGGCACCGACAGGCTGAGGGGTCTCAGTTTCCACTGATGCCAGAATGCGCTTGTACACAGAAAGAAGGCAATGACATTTGAAGAGACATAAATGACTGAGGAACCCTATTGTATCCTCTCTCATTGGAGTTATTTCCCTGTGCTAACCGACCCCTGTGTTGAGATGACATAAAAGAAAAGGGAAGGACACGATGGCCTCAGTCCCCTGAGGGTGCCCAATCTTATCTCAGAAGCTAAGCAGGGCCAGGCCTGGTTAGTACTTGCATTGAACAAAGGGGAAGAGAGAGCAGCCTATGGCTCCTGTCCTTTCAGTCCCTCCTTAGAGTCCATGACCCAGAGGTAGAGAGTGTTGCTGGACTGTGTGGGTGTCGGGAAGTGAGAAACAGTTGAGCTGGTTTCGTGCAGCATCTCCACTGTTCTGGTAAGAATGAAATACGTACACATGTATGAGCTATGGAACGTGAATTGTGTAATTGTGTTGATTCTGTATATGAAGTCAATGCTCATATTTTCATTTTTAGGTTGCATCCTGTAATATAAAAACAAATGGTAAAAATTCATGATAATTTAAATTTGTTTTTTAACTTAGCATGACATTAAATAGCAAATAAAAATACCTTGACAAGTCAAGTAAGAGAGAATACAGAAGGAAGGGAAATGCTGTATATTTGAGCACCTTCAATGACGCTTTTTCCTGCTCTTTGAACAGAAGCACTGCGTTTTCATTTTGCACTGGGCCTCATATGTTATGTAGCTGGCCTTTGTGTTAGGTACCCAGGACACATGACAAATGAAACAGATTCTAATCCCAGCACTTTGGGAGGCTGAGATAGGTGGATTACCTGAGGTCAGGAGTTTGAGACCAGCCTAGCTAACATGGCGAAACCCTGTGTCTACTGAAAATACAAAAATTAGCAGGTTGTGGTGGTGAGCACCTATAATCCCAGCTGCCCCGGGAGCTGAGGCTGGAGAACCGCTTGAACCTCAGAGACGGAGGTTGCAGTGAGCTGAGATGGCACCACTGCACTCCAGCCTGGGTTACAGAGTGAGACTTCATCTCAAAAAGAAAAAAAGATAGAAGATAGATAAGAAAAAAAGATAGAAGAAACATAAGAAAAAAAAAGAAAGGAAAGAAGGAAGGAAGGAAGAAAGGAGGCTATTGCAGTAATGCAGTAATGCAAGGGAGAGATGATGGTGGCTTAGGCTGTGGTGAAGACGGAGGAACTCAATGAGTTCAAGAGATAGGTAGGAGGAAAAGTGACGGATTGGATGGGAGTAGGGAAACAGAGGAGAAGAGATACCAGGAATGCTGCCTAGATTTCTAGTCTGTGCCACTCTATGGATGGTGAGGTCATCTACTAGAGAATGTGTCAGTGGTAGAGGCCAAGGTCTGAGAACGTAGGAGGAAGAGTGAGACGAAAGATCACAAGTTTACCTTTATGTTCAGTTGAGCTTCCTTAGAAACATACAAGCAGCAGTATGAAGAATTCCATTGGTATATTTGTTCAGAGCCCAGAAGTGAAGTTTAAATAAGAAGAAATAAACTCGCTAGTAAAAATTGCAGACACACGAAAGACTTGAACAGGCACTACCCAAAATAGATTATCCAAATGATCAATAAGCACGTAAGTACTCAACATCATTAGCCATTAGAAAAATGCAAATTAAAACCACAGTGAGATACCATTTCACACTAGAATGACTAACATGTTAAAAGACTGACAACACTAAATGTTTCCAGGATGCAGAGCAGCCAAAACTTTCATATATCATGGGGGACATGGAAAATTTCACAATTGCTTTGGAAAACAGGCAGTTTCTTCAAACATTCAATATATACATACTATACAACTCAGCCATTGCATTCCTATTTACCGAATAGAAATAAAATCATTTGTCTACGGAAAGATTCGCAAAATAATGTTCATTGCAGCTCTAGTCATTATAATCCTCAAATAGAAACAACCCAATGTACATGGATTGTGAATAGATGACAAATGGTGGTCCATCTATACAATGGAATACTGCTCTTCAACAGAAACCAACTACAGATCCATGGAACAGCATGACAACTGAAAGAAGTCAGATATAAAAGAGTACACATGTGTGATGCAATTTATATGACACTCTAGAATATGCGAAGCTAATCCTTGGTGATGGAATCAGATGTGAGGTTGTCTGGGGCAGAGACGGGAGTGGCTGACTGTAAGGAGGTATGGGGAGGGTGTGAATTTTGAAGAGTGATAGAGCTGCTCTGTGTCTCAATTGTGATGTGGTTACACAACTGTATGACTTTGTCAAAACTCACAGAACTACACCTTGAAATGTATGAATTTTACTGCAAGTAAATTTGACCTTAATTAAAAATTTTAAAAAATTGAAGCCATGGATTTAGGTAAGATTCACTAAGTGATGAGGATAGAGTTGAGTTACCAGAGAATTGCTATCTCCATCTTGCATGGGAGAAAGATGAAGCTCAGAGAACTGAAGTGGCTTCCCCAAGATCACACAGCTACTAAGTAGCACAGCTGGGATTCAAAACCAGAGCCGTCTGCTCAGAAGGCCCATCTTCTTTTTGTTCCCTCCCATCAGACAAGCCTGGGCCCTTGGCTGAGCATGACAGCCAAACAGGGAGGAGGCCCACTCCTCTTCAAGGAAGAAAACAGTGTGCTGTTCCTTGTATATGAAAATGATGTTCTGTTCCTCACCCGTCACCAATCCCACAGGCGCTTAGGTTGCAAGGCGTGGGGACTGCCATGATGATGATGGCTGTGTCCTGAGCCAGCCACATTCTCCCCAGCAGTCCTCAATGGGAATACCAGCAAGATGCCAGGCTACAGTAAGGGATTCTGCCAGGGCCCTCCAGACACCCAGAGGGTCATGATAAGATTCGCTCCAGAGGAGAAATCCTACCCTGCCCCAAACTGCCAGGGATCTTGACACTGACATAGCTCTTTATACTTTCCAACTCCAGAAGAATTAACTGGGGAAAACTACACTCAAAGCTCTTTTCCAGCTCATTGACCAGTTCCAGCTCTCATGATCTGACCTATCCCTAGGACTGTTACAATTGCCTCAAGATGGCTCACTCTGCCTCCCTTCCCATCCAACTCAAGAGGGGCTTCCTTATACCTTATGCAAAAATCTACTCAAGATGGATTAAAGACTTAAATGTAAATCCCCAAACCGTAAAAACCCTAGAAGAAAATCTAGGCAATACCATTCAGGACATAGGTGTGGGCAAAGATTTTATGATGAAGTTGACAAAAGCAATTGCAACAAAAGCTAAAATTGACAAATGGGATCTAATTAAACTAAAGAGCTTCTGTAACGCAGAATAAACTATCGGAGTGAACAGGCAACTTACAGAATGGGAGATAATTTTTGTAATCTACTCGTCTGACAAAGGTCTAATATCCAGAATTTATAAGGAACTTAAACAAATTTACAGGAAAAAAAACCCAACCCCATCAAAAAGTGGGCAAAGACATGAACAGACACTTCTCAAAAGAAGACATTTATTCGGCCAACAAATACATGAAAAAAAGCTCAACATGACTGATCATTAGAGAAATGCAAATCAAAACCACAATGAGATACCACTTATGCCAGTCAGAGTAGCAATTATTAAAAAGTCAAAAAATACAGATGCTGGGGAGGCTGTGAAGAAATAGGAACACTTTTACACTCTGGGTGGGAATGTAAATTAGTTCAACCATGATGGAAGACACTGTGGCAATTCCTCAAGGGTCCAGTACCAGAAATACAATTTGACCCAGGAATCCCATTACTGGGTATATACCCAAAGGAATAGAAATCATTCTTTTATACAGACACATGCACTGTATGTTTATTGCAGCACTATTCACAATAGCAAGGACATGGAACCAACCCAAATGCCCTTCAATGATAAACTGCTTAAAGAAAATGCGGTACATGTACTCATGGAATACTATGCAACCATGAAAAGGAATGAGATCATGGCATTTGCAGGGCCACGGATCGAGCTGGAAGCCATCATTCTTAGCAAAATAACACAGGAACAGAAAATCAAACACTGCATGTTCTCACTCATAAGTGGGAGCTGAACAATGAGAACACATGGACACAGGGAGGGGAGCAACACACACCAGGGCCTGTCAGGGGCGAGTGAGGGGAGGGACAGCAACAGGACAAATAACTAATGCATGCAGGGCTTACTACCTAGGTGACGGGTTGATAGGTGTAGTGAACCACCATGTCACACATTTACCTGTGTAACAAACCTGCGAGTTCTGCACATGTATCCTAGAACTTAAAATAAAATAAAATAAACCCAGGGAGATAAAGACAAGCAGGAGAGAGGGGAGACAGATACAAGGAAGGACAGTGCCTGAAGAGGAAGTCAGGCAAGAAGAGGGAGGAAAGGGAGAGGAGAACTGCACAGGAGAACCAGAGACAGGAAGGCCTGGTGGGGCAACTGTGGTTCTCCGTCTCCTCTTTGCCTGGCCAATGCCCAGAGGACCTTCCTCCCCTGGGACTCGAGACCACACCTGCCCTTCTGTGTGTCAGCCAGGAGCCTCTGGCATCTAGCAAGTGGCAGCTTCCTCATCATCCCATCTGATCCAAATTCCACCCGCATTCAGCCAAGGTGACCATGGTGGCTCCTCCCCAGGGTGGAGAAGGTCTGTCCTGCGGCTGTCTGCACTTCCCAGTGGAGCTGGCTTTGAACCCACAGCTCTTGCTTCCCTTTCCATTCCCTAGAATGCTGGCTGCCCCTAAGGATGCTTTTGCAGCAAGCCACTTTCTCCAGCTGGGGACTGCCATCGAGAGAGCTCCTTTCTGGCTCCTAGGTCTGGAATGAAATGACAAGCGTGACTTTGGTCAAGTTTGACTGCTCTGTATCTGGCCATCCTTGTGTATAAAGATGGGGAAAGGAGAGGCACTTCTGTTAGTACTGACCAGTTACTAGGTGTGGCATTGTGCAGGTCACTGCACACACCTAAAGCAACCAGATGTATATCCATAGTTGTCGGTGTTTTAGAGAACATAGGAATAGGCTCACAGTCTATTCCCCACCTGCATGACTATATTTTCTATCATAAAGGATGTGTCAAGGAAAAGTGTGTTAGAGTTCTGACTCCAGAGGTCCACCAGCCAGAAAAATGGCTTCCAGCCTCCCAATCTCTTCCTGTTCTTCATCACAACCATTCCTGACCCATGAACCCCCATGCTCACTCATTTTGTCTGTTAGTACTTAGCGAGCACCTCTTATGACCTGTGGATGCGGCAGTAAATAAAACAGGCAAACACATTGGAGACAAAGAAAGCCTGGGAGGTTGAGGTAGGCAGATTGCTTGAGCCCAGGAGTTCAAGAGCAGTCTGGGTAACATGATGAAACCCCATCTCTATTAAAAAAAATACAAAAATTAGCCGGGCATGGTGGTGTGAGCCTGTAGTCCCAGCTACCTGGGAGGCTGAGGAGGAAGGATCGCTTGACCTGGAGAGGCAGAGGTTGCTGTGAGCTGAGACCGTGTCACTGGACTCCAGGCTGGGTGACAGAGCAAGAACCTGTGTCAAAAAAAAAAAGGAAGAAGGAAGAGAAAGAGAAATATGGAGCATTGGGGATGGGGATGGACATGGGTTGCGGGCAGCCAGGAAAGTCCTCTTTGAGATTTTTAAGTAAAAATCTGAAGGAGGCAAGGGAGTGAGCCAAGCATTTACATGCAGGAAGGGCTCTCCAGGAGGAGAAGGCAGGGAGAGCAAAGGCTGGGAGGCAGGTGCAGTACTGATGGCTCTGGAGAACAGCAGAGGGCCAGCATGGCTAAAGCAGGGCAGTGCGGCAGGAAGTGAAAGCAGGGAGACGGGGAGGTGCGGATTGTTGGGGCATCAGAGGCTGTGTCACTCCTGATTGCTGTGTGGCAAATTCCTACAAATCCAGCAGCTGCAAACACAACCCACTGTCCCCCAGTTTCTGCATGTCAGGAGTTGGCACAGCCTAACTGGTCCTCAGCCAGTGTCAGCCAGCACTGGGTTCTCACCTGGGCCTCAGCTATGTGGATGGCACTGCTTCCAAGCTTGCATGGCAGCATTCAGTTCCAGGGGGCTCTGAGCTCCTCACAGCTGACCCCCTGCATGAGGCAGCTTGCAACATGGCAGCCTACTTCTTCAGGGGTGAGAGAGAGAGAGAGACCCTGGCAGGACAAGTCATAATCTTATATAATATGGTCAATACATGAATCACATATATACTGCAACCTTCACAAGCAAGCCACAGGTTCTACTTACACCCAGGGAAAGGGATTATTCAAGGGTGTGAATGTCAGAGGTGGGCGTTATGGGGGTCACCTTAGTATCTGCCACCATGGCGTGTCCTCTGTCCCTCAAGACTCATGTCCCTTGTGCATGCAAAATACATTCACCTCTCTCAAGATCCCCTCATGCTCACAGTCCAGAATCTCATCTAAATCGGAATTAGGTGTAGAAAAGATTTCTTTAGATGTTCCTCTGGTCTGGAAAACCATATGCAACACACAATAGTGGGTGAAGCTTGAGACGTTGCTGTTGAGTAAGAGGTAGCAGCGGAGGGATGAAGGAATTGCTGGTCCATGGTGATTCTGAAATCCAGCTGGAAAAATGCTGGTGTTTTGTAATTCGGTTTTAAGACATGGGAGTATTCCATGTCTCTTGGCTCTGCCTTCTGGGCTTCTGCCCTCTGGGTCATCCTTCTTTTCTCATGAAACATCCATGTGTTTGCAGCCACGTGGTCTTAGCAGCCTTCTTGCCAGTAGAGCTTCAGGGCTCTGACAGTCTTCTTTCATTTTGCACTCTGCCCCTTACAGACCAATCTGCCAGCACTCTGGCTGAAACAGCTTTCTCAAACCTTTTGTCTGTCTTCTGTGAGTTTAAATGGGGCTCACAGTCAATTTGGCAAGAGCCATACCCATTAACCTTTTCGAGATAAGCTCTTCTCTACCATTCTACCTTCGGTTCCTGCCCAGATGGCCCCTGGGGTAACTCACTGAAGCTTCCCAGAGGTCCTAAGCTTTGGTTGAGAGATTCTGCACCGTACACCCTTATACTCTTTTGCAACAGGCCTCTGTGTGATTCATTGCTACTCCCATCTTTTGATCTTTATGCAGAACCAACAAAATCAACAGTCACACCTTATGCCACATGCTCAGAAGCCATTTGTTAATTTCAGCGTCTTTTGCCACGTGGGGAGACTGACAATTTTCAAAATCATCAAGTCCTGATTCAATTTTAACAGTTTAAAAACCAGTCTCTTTCTCAATTTATCTCTCTTCTCTCACACTGTTATAAACTGCAAGCAGAAACCAGGCAGCACCGTCAATGTTTTGCCTGGAAATCTCAACTGCATACCCAATTTGTCACTTACATGATGTGTTTTCCACGTAACTGCAGGCAACCATTTTTCTAAGCTTTCTGCTGCTACCTAACAATGATCCCTTTCCTCTAGACTCCAGTGCTAAAATCCTCACTGCCTCACTGGTGAGTCCTCCAAGCCCAGGTTTCTAGCAACAGTCTGCTCACCGTGGAGTCTGTCACCACTTGGGCCATTTTAAGGGACCAGGGCTTTCTGAGATGAGGCTTGGAGCTGAGGAGCCACATGATCTGACACGGTTAAGGATGCCTCTGGCTTCCCTTTCGAGAATAGATAGAAGGGGCAAAAATGGAAGCAGAAGAGCAGTTAGGAGGCTCCTGTCAAACCCACATGGAAGGCAGAGTCTGAGGTGTGTTACTGGACTAACATTGACACTGTTCCCTTGTACTTCTGAGGGGTTCCTGGAACTTCCCCAGGGGATGAGCCTTCTCGCCAGCAGGCCTCAGCCCCTCCCCTTCAACATTACTCAGGACCTGGCCTCCCCTCCTTCAGGCCTCTGGACCTCCACCACACATTGCAACCCACTCTTGCAGATAGCTTTTCCTTCTCCTGCCATTCTGTCTGTCCACAAAATACCACCGAAGAGTCTTCTGTGAGCGCAGCATGGTGAGAACACGGGGAGTACAGGGAGAAATAGAAACAGTTGCTATGCTGGAGAAGCTTATGCCCAGTGGTGGTGATACTGCTGGGGGTGAGACCACTCTGCCAGCACACGAACAAAGATGGCAGGGGCACAGTGGCATTCACGAATGCAGATCTGGGGGCGTCCAAGAGGCTCCTAAGCCTCAGTATAGAAACTGACAGGTCACAGCCTGCTCCAGGAAACACCTTCTTAAGGGTTGGAGTTGTCTCTGCACACCCCGTTCCCACCCCGCTAAACTGCCCATGGCCCTGCCCTCGGGAGCTTCGCTCATTCTTCTCTTCTTCTTGAAGCCAGAGTGAGGTCCTAGTTGGAGGCCTTTGCGTCTAGAGAGAGCCGCACAATGGAAACATAAAGTGAGCAACGTGCATAATTTTAAAATTTCACTTAAAAACATTTTTAAGTGAAATTAACTTTAATAACACATTTACTTAACCCAGTGTATCCAAAAGATTGTCATTTCAACAGGCAATCCTATTTTATAAATGACTAATGAGGTACCTGAAAAAAATCCCTTTTCATACTAAATCCTAGAAAATCTTAGTGCGTTTTATACTCACAGGACATCTGAGTTTGGATGTTACCTTTGTATTGGAAATATGGGGTCTGTATTTAGATTTCACTGAATTGACATTGAAAAGGTGGGTTTACATACCCAAGTTGTCTCACACATATCTAAATGTTTTCTGGTAACTGGGTGGAGTATCAATTCTTATATTTATCTTTGCATTAGTTAAAAAATGAATTAACAGTTCAGGTCCTCGGCCACACACAGGAGCCACGTTGCAAGTGCTCAATGCTCCCATGTGACTGGGGGCCACAGAGGACTGACTGCCCTCTTCGGTCTGGGTCCCAGCTCCACCACTCAACTCTGGCTTTCTCCATGGTCCTGTGGCCTGAATTCACCCAGACCCTGCTGTCCTCGGCTTTTTCATGCAGACATTCAAACAACTTCCTCCCTTCCTCCGGGCACCCCCAGCCCACCCCTAGCAGCCTCTGAACCCGTTTCCCTCCTGTCCTCATCTCAGCCACCCAAGACTCACACACCCAACCGGCTCCCCTGTCCCACTTTTCACCCGGTCCTCATAATCTATGCATAAACATTAACATACCAGAGAGTCAACTGCTCTGGTCAAATTCACTCTTTCAAGATCGGGGGCTTTCTCCCCACAGTGAACTGGGCCTGAGGAAATCATATCTTGTCTTCTTGTCACCTCACCCGTGGTTGCTTATCTTATGAGATAAGGGGTGTCTCAGGTGAAGCAGGACAGGGAGGATGCCAGCACAGGGGTGGTAGGAAGACTTGGGGAATGCCTGTTGGGGTATGTGTTTGTGGGAGGAGGACTTTTCACATATGGCTTATGTGTCAGGAGGATTTCATTGTTAAATAAGCACCTAAGGGATGATTTCACATTTCACACTTCTAAGTTTTTATAATTTAAATTCTTTCAACCGGGCTTTTTTTCCCCCCAAGCTCTAGATCTCTGGCTAGAATTGATTTGATTTGCATAATCCTGCCTGTGAGATTTAGCCCCACCCACGAGAGCCCCCCTCAGAGCCACACAGAGCCAGGACACCTCTGCTGGCCTCCTCTTCCCCAGCCTTCCCGCTGGTGGCAGGCCCCTGGCTCTGGCCTCCCCTATCTGGGAATGAGCCAGCTGCACGGCTGCTGACAGTGGCTGAGATAATCCTCCCTGAGCTGTTCCAAGGATTAGTTCTGCTGCCCTGTGCCCAGCTCCCATACAAGTGGGATTTCAGGGCCAGGAAAGGAAGGGCACAGCTCCTGTAATGTGGAGCAGCCACAGCCGTGGGCACCTGGCTCCAGGTTCCCTTTTCCACCCTATGGAGGGCAGGCCCCTCAGCTCCACTCTCCTCCAAGGCTACAGAGGCGGCAGGAATTGGGGGTGGCAGGAAAGCCATAAGGTCTCCAGGTGGGTCGTTCTGGGCTCAGAGATGAGTGCTAAAGCTCCCATGCCCTCCCTGTGAAAATGGAGTCCTCTCTCACCTGGGAGAGCCGGGTGCTGCCCCGAGAAGGATGCATTTATGGCTTCATGAAATCCTTCTTGACCCCCGATGCTGCTGCCTATAGGTAAGCCTGAGTAAATCTGTGGGAGCCCCATTTTGGCATGAGAAAGGGATGGCTTCTTCTAAGCCTGCTGGCCATGATCCTAGGTTCCAACACATTCTGGCTCAAGTCCAGCCTGTTTGTGGCACATAGGAGACCCTCCATGAGAGGCAGTATAATATAGAGGATACATGTGCTTATTAAGAGGCTGCCTGTCTGACCTTGGATAAGTTCTTTTTATTTATTTTATTTTTTTTAACAAAGTCTCATTATGTTGCCCAGGCTGGTCTTGAACTCCTGGGTTCAACTGATCCTCCTGCACCGGCCTCCCAAATGTTGGTATCATACTCTGGGTTCTCTTCAGATCATATACATCTTTTGCCTTTTACCAAAATGTTGGGATCATACTGTGAGCCACCACGTGTGGTCTATTTTTTTTTTAATTGAGGTGAAATTCACATCAGTTTGACCATTTTAAAATGAGCAATCAATGGCATTTAATACATTTGCAATTGTGCAAACACTATCTCTACGTAGTTCCAAAACATTTTCATCATTAATCTATGGACACAGGCATCATTTTAAGCACTTCAAATATGTTAACTCATTGAATCCTCACAACAAAGACAGATTCAGTTATTGTAAATTTATAGCGTGAAAACTGAGGCACAGGTTACATGCTTAGGGTCACACAGCTATGAAGCAGAATAAGGACTCCAGCCAAGGCAGTCTGGTCCCAAAGGTCTTCCCTTCCTAGTAACCACCGTGCTCTACTGCTTCTCAGAGAAAACCCAAATAGCACAACAGGAGGGCTAAGCTGCCTGGTCTGTCTGGTGAAGATTCAAATGCTGTTCATTCCAGAGAAGGGGACGTTTCTGGGCTGCAGAGGCTTCCTAGAGAAGGAAGACCATGTAAGGTCTAACTCAGGGCAGGTCAGGATGGTGTGAATGACTAACTCACTCTGAACACAGTCATCCATGGGTGTTTATTAAAACTGGCTCTGGAACTCCCACAGGGAAGATTCTTATCTTTGCCTACATAGCACAGAGCTCTCTGGATAGAGTTCTAGACCCGGCCTCTTTCAAACTCGTTAGAAACCTCAGCAAGAGGAACTATTTTCTTTCTGGCTGCATCCGTCTATCTGTTTAGAGAGTGGGATATTTCCATCCTCCTTTCTACAGGCATCCTTGGAAGCCCTTCCCAAAAGCAAGACATCTTGGTGAAATTTACTGCTGAAGAGGAAAGCAGTTTTCGGGAGAGGGGAGTCTATTCCAGGAACTGTGGCACAAAAGCTAGAGGCTGGGTAGGGAACAACTAAACTAAGTCCTCAGTCTTGTTGCCAGTTTTCTTCCTGTAGATCAGGGCTCAGGACACCCTGCTGCATGCTCTTCACCCCTCCACCAGGAATTCCTAAAATCCATGCTCATGGATCCTGGGAAATCCAGGAGGCTGGAGATGCTGGCAAGCCTCAGCAAGACTTCCAGGGACCAACCCTGCAGCCTTCATTCCTCAGGCTCCCTCAGCCCAACTGGCCAGCAAAGGCAGGCAGGGCTTCCGCGTCCACACATCAGAACGACGTGCAGCTGTTCTTTGTCTAGGTTGAGGTCAGGGATTCCCACGGCAGCTCCAGGGGCTGAGGGTAAAAGTCTTTGCAATCCAGCTCCTAGGAAATCTTCAAAATTAGGTCTGGGGTGAGCCTGTCAGTAGTAGATTAGGTAGAGAACTTTTATGAAGTTGAAGGTGAACCATCCGGAGGGTGAACTGGCTGGTGGGGTTCTAGAACTGAGAGCGATGCCTAGCAGTGCATTTGTGAGCAGGCACAGCCAGGCTTGGTATGTGATACAGTGCGTGTGTGTGTTCACAGGCATCATGGGGCATATATACTTTCCTTTTGTGTTGAACTAAACCTTACAGATTATCAAATACTTTTTTTCCTGAGACAGGGTCTCTCTCTGTCACTTAGCCTTGAGTGCAGTGGCACAATCATAGCTCACTGCAGCCACGAGCTTCTAAGCTCAAGTGATCCTCCTGCCTCAGCCTCGCATGTAACTGGGACTACAGGTGTGTGACACCATGCCTGGCTATTTTATTTTATTATTATTTGAGATGGAGTCTTGCTCTTGTTGCCCAGGCTGGAGTGCAGTGGCGCTCACTGCAACCTCTGACTCCCAGGTTCAAGCCATTCTCCTGCCTCAGCCTCCCGAGTAGCTGGGATTACTGGTACGCACCACCATGCCTGGCTAATTTTGTATTTTTAGTAGAAACAGGGTTTCTCCGTATTGGTCAGGCTGGTCTCGAACTCCCGACTTCAGGTGATTCTCCCACCTCTGCCTTCTAGAATACTGGGATTACAGGCGTGAGCCATTGCGCCTGGCCTTATTTTTGTAGAGATGGAATCTCATAATACTGCCCATGCTAATCTCAAACTCCTGAGCTCAAGCAATCCTTTTGTCTCAGCCTACCAAAGTGCTGGGATTACAGGCATGAGCCACCACACCTAGCCAGATTATAAAATACTTTGATATCCTTTCTCTGCAGCCTTCAAAAGGAGGCGAGGCAAGCACAATTAAACCCCATTACAAATGGGATGACTGAAGCCCCATTCATGGCTTGCCCAGGGTCACACAAAGAATGAGTGGCAGAGCCCCGAGCCTGTGTGCTTCCCTCTGTGCCAGGCTGCTTCACCCAGGCAGGGCTGCACCTCGTGCATGGGACATTTCTCCTTTCTTGTGTCCTGAGTACCTTAAGCTACTCAGATATTGCTCGGGGGGCGGCGGTGAGGGGAAATTGTTTTCAGGTTGTATTAATCAAAACAAAATACCATACAATGGGTGACTTTAAAATCATACATTTATTCTTCACAGTTCTGGAGGCTTGGGAATCCAAGTTCAAGGTGGTAGCTGGACTGGTTCCTGGTGAGGGCTCTCTTCCTGGTTTGCAGACAGCCACTTTCTCTTTGCATCCTCACTTGGTAAGAAAAGACAGGAGAGAGAGAGAGGGGAGAGAGAGAGAGAGAGAGAGAGAGAGAGAGAGAGAGAATGTTCTCTCTCTCTCTTTTTTTTTAACCAGACCCATAATGAGGGCCCCATCCTACAACCTCATCTAACCGTAATTACCTACCAAAAGCCCCTTTCCACATACCATCACATTAGGACTTAGGGCTTCAACATAAGAATCTGGAGAGGGCTTATACATTCTGTCTACAACACAGGTGGAAACCCATCGCTTCCTTACTGCTGGTGGGGAACCACACGCTGCAGCCAGTGAGAAGTTGCATGTTCTTGTTACAACTCGATCCAGCTCCCCCAGATGAGGGGGCAGGGAAGGAGGACAAAACTGGGAGAGTGGGCGAGCATTAGGAAGAGAGTAGGGTGGCCAGAGGTAGCAAATAAAATATAAAATACTTAATTTTGAATTTCAGATAAACAACCAATAATATTTTTTAGCATAAGTATGTCCCAAACTAAGCTTGGGACATATTTGTGCTAAGAAATTATTCGTTCTTTATCTGAAATTCAAATTAACTGGGCATCCTGTATTTCAATCCGGCAACCCTAAAAGGCAAGGGCCAAAAATGCTGGGGCAAGCCAGCAGATTCCAGGAGGGACTACTGCTGGACTTCTGGACTGATGCTCTCTTTATATATTTAACTTTTTACAAAAGCCTATTTTCTTTCTTTGTACCAGCTTTTCACTAGCTTTTAAAAAATCGTGGTGAAACATACATAACCTAAAAGCCACCATCTAAGCCATTTTTAAGCACACAGTTCGGTGGTATTAAGTAGGTTGACACTGTTGTACCGCCATCACCACCATTCACTTCCACCACCCTTTCACCATGCCAGCCTGAAACTCTGCCCATTGAACTGCCCAACTCCGCCTCGCTTCCCCATCCCTGGCGGCCACGGCTTCTGACCGTTCTAGGCACCTCCCGTAAGCGGACTCACCGACATCGGTACTGTTGCCTCTGGCTTCTCTATTTAATTCTTAAAGGGGGATGGGAACTAAGGGGACCACAGGGAGCTGCCCACAGAGGCGAGGTCAAGGTCAGGTGTGGTGGGGACGCAGGAAACAGGTCCGCGCGTGGGGCCGGAGAGCAGGGGCGGGCCCTGGGCCTGGGCTGCGGGTCCTGCCCCGGGGCGCACCCAGGGCGAGGGCTGCCCGGAGGCGCCGAGGCTGGCGGACAGCCCGGCGTGAGCCTGAGGGAAGGCGGCGAGGGGACAGAGGACAGAGCCCCGGGAAGAGGGTCTGCAGAGCAGGAGGCACGGGTGGGGCTGCCTGGCGCGGGGAAGACAAGAGATCGGGAGCTCGGAGTCCGCGTCAGTCCCGCGCCCAGGCTCGTGACGCTGCCGGCGAGGCCAGCGCTCTGGGTCGACCGGGTGCTGGAGCCGCGCACAGGGACAAGCCGCGGAGCGGGGGATGGCGCCGCGGACGGTGAACGGCGCTAGGACCCGGGGGCGCGGGCGGGCGGAGGCGCGGGCGGAGGCGCTAGGACCCGGAGGCGCGGGCGGCGGGCGGTTGGCGGAGGCGCTAGGACCCGGAGGCGCGGGCGGCGGGCGGTTGGCGGAGGCGCTAGGACCCGGCGGCTCGGACGGAGCGGAAGCGGCGGCGGGAGTTTCCGGGATTGCGGTGCGCAGGTGAGGAGGCGTCCGGGGCGGCGGGAAGTGGGGTCGCGGGGGTCGCTGCCAGGCGAAGTGGGGGACCCGGAGGGGCCGGAGGGAGGTGGGTGGGAGGCCCGGGACCCGGCGAGCTTGTGTCCTGCGGCCGCTTCCCGGCGCCCGCCTCCACGCCGCATGCCGCAGCTGGGCCCCGACCGCCTCGGAGCCGTCTTGGGCCCGTCCCGGAGCCTCCTCCCTGGAGCCGTGCCCTGCGCCCGGGCCTTGCCTGGCCCTAGCGGAGAGGCCAAGGCCGGCGGGGTGCAGGGACCCGGGCTGTGCGGGGTCCCGGTGCCGCCTCACCCCTCCCGCGCCTTCCTCCCAGGCCGGGTTCTGGGAAGCCTTGCGGGGCTCTTTCGCGGCTGCGGCCCGCCCGGAGCGCCCGGGCCCTAGTAGGGGACCCCATTTTCCTGACACCGCTTTGGGTTCCTGGGGCCTACAGCGAGGCCTGTAACTCGGGGAGAGACCCAGGAGTGGGGTGTAGGAGAACGGTCTGCAGGGAGGGCTCCGAGAGAGGCGTGCGGCGAGTGCGTTTTCCCGGGAGTGCGCAGGTTACACCACGTTGTCTAAAGCGGTGCCGTCCACTGGAAATACTGCGCGATACACATGTGCAACTTTTGTCACTTAAGAAGAATCAGAAAAAACTTGATGAACATGATATAGATGCAAGAAAAACACGGTGATTAAATAATATTTATGCATTTGTGGAATCGATTGAAGAGTAACAAAATGGATGGACAGGAAATATTACGGACCTAGAATGAATTGCAGTTACCCACTGTGGAACTGAGGAGCTCGGGTGTCTCATTATAAAACTCCCTTAGAGAAGACGACTTTTGATAGATTTTTCAACTTTTCCCCCCAACAGAATCCCCTGTCTTCTCAAGTATTTAGTGTCTGTCCACTAAATAAGAGGCGATGCGTCACCTTTTCTGATGAGCACCACAGGCTTTTCAAAAGATGATTGCCAATTAACCCCTTTGTGCCTGGGCTTTCTCATTTGTAAAAATAGTACTTCCTACCTCTAAAGTGTCTGGCGAAGACAAACAATTGGGGTGATGTATACTAAAGTAACGAAAGTGCTTACCACACAGGAGGGCTGGTTAGTGTTAGATTCCCTTGTTCTTCCCTCAGTATCAAAAACAGATCTAATTTAACTCTACGTAAAGGCAGAGTATCAAGATAAGGTGACTAAGAGTAGTACTAACACAATATTTGAACTAAAGTTTGCACTTTTAATAATAATTTATCAAAAGTCGTCTTCTCTAAGGGAGTTTTATAATGAGACACCCTAGCTCCTCAGTTCCACAATGGGTAACTACAATTCATTCTAGGTCCGTGATATTTCCCGGGCTTTCTCATTTGGAAAAATAGTACTTCCTACCTTTGAAGTGTGTGGTGAAGACAAACAACTGGGGTGATGTATACTAAAATAACGAAAGTGCTTACCACACAGGAGGGGCTGGTTAGTGTTAGATTCCCTTGTTCTTCCCTCGGTATCAAAAACAGATCTAATTTAGCTTTACATAAAGGCAGAGTATCAAGATCAGGTGGCTTGATACTTTGAAAACAACAAAACATGTCAATAAATAACAAAAAGCTTGGAATTCAGACAACAGATCCAAGTCTGGGCTTGATCTCAAGCTAGTGTTTTGATATTGAAAAAAATGTGATTTGGTCTTTCTAACCCCATTTCCTTATCTAAAATTGGGGATGATGATAAATTCACTGATATTAAGAGTTAAATGAGATTCTTGAGGAGTCACGACGGTTTTGACCTATGTAGGTATTATTAGCAGCCATAGTGTAGCATAAGAAAATGCCATCTGCTGAAAGAGGGACAATAAGATTATCTTCATGATCATGTAAAAGCTAAGAAGGGACCATAAAATGATAATGTTAGATGATTAATTTTGATCCTTAGATCGGAGTTCATTCTAGGATATCTCCTGCCCGAAAAGAACAGAGACTCATTTCTTTGGACTCACAGGACACTGAGTAAGAGGAAAGAAAAAGAAAAGAAATGTTTAAGTCACATGTGATTTCTAAGAGTAAAAAACAGATGAAATTAGTAATACATTTTTTAATCCAGTATATCCCAAATATTGTTATTTTAGCATGTAATCAACATAAAATATTTTCATAAGCTATTTCACATTCTTTTCTCCTAGTGTTTGAAATTTGGTGCATATTTTACACTTACAGCACATCTCAATTCAGACGGTCCACATTTCAAGTGCCCAGTGGCTGCATGTGGCCGGTGGCTACCGTACTGGACAGCACGGGTCTAAGGATTTCATTCCTGGCACAGGTCCGAACTCCTAACCTTAATTTGGAGTGTTTTTTAACAAACTGGCCTCTGTTTATCATTCTTCTAGTACTTCCCCAAGGATGATTGTACCCTCAGCACTCAAGACCACTTGCTGTTCCCCTACACACTTTTGTTCAAGCTGTTTGTTCTCACCTGGAATGCTGACTTTGCACCTTCTTTCCTGTACCTAGTAGAAAGGCAGACGTTCGTTGTTTTTTTTTTTTAGACGGAGTTTCACTCTTGTTGCCCAGGCTGGAGTGAAATGGCCCGATCTTGGCTCACTGCAACCTCCGCCTCCTGGATTGAAGTGATTCTCCTGCCTCAGTCTCCCGAGTAGTTGGGATTACAGGCGTGTGCCATCACGCCTGGCTAATTTTGTATTTTTAGTAGAGACGGGGTTTCTCCATATTGGTCAGGCTGGTCTCAAACTCCTGAACTTGGGTGATCCGCCCAACTCAGCCTCCCAAAGTGCTGGGATTACAGGCGTGAGCCACCGCGCCTGGCTGAGAGGCACACATTCTGCTAAGAGCTTTATCCTGACTCCCCTAACCCCAGAAGGGATTTGTCACTCCTTAGCCTTGTACTCATGGCTGGATTAGAGTGAATTTAATTTGAGTTTAATTGTTTTTGAGACTATCTTCCTGGCTAGTGTAGCGTCTTATTCATCTTTCTTGTGATCATGGCCTGCACTTAATAAATAATGAGTAGATGTTTACAGACAGAAAGTAAACCACTTATCAGGTGTATTCAGTCCCTTTCTTTCTTTCTTTTTTTTTTGGAGACAGAGCCTTGCTCTGTTGCCAGGCTAGAGTGCAGTGGCACGATCTCGGCTCACTGCAACCTCTGCCTCCCAGGTTCAAGGGATTCTCCTGCCTCAGCCTCCCAAGTAGCTGGGACTATAAACATGCACCACCATGCCCAGCTAATTTTTGTATTTTTAGTAGAGACGGGGTTTCACCATGTTGGCCAGGCTGGTCTCGAACTCCTGATATCACGTGATCCATCCACCTAGGCTTCCCAGAGTGCTGCGATTACAGACGTGAGCCACCATGCCCAGTCTTCAGTCCCATTCTTGAACAGGCTTGCTGCTTCCTTTTTGAGGAGAATTGTGTATGTAGTCTTATATGTGTGAGAGCAAACAGCATATACACACAAACAAGGAATTCATCTTACACGCTAACAAGGAGTTCATCTTACACACACACTAACAAGGAATTCATCTTAAGATGTGCACAGGAAATACCTTACACCTTTACCCTCTGTGATCCTACATATGGGAGAACTGAGGCACAGAAATGAGTTAGGATGGCCAGCAAACTTGCATC
>CAUYNN010009250.1:0-12209 GCA_963574175.1 Chiropotes sagulatus
TTCAATTGAAAATCACTCATCATACCAAGAACCAGCAATTTCTTTAACTGAATTTAAAAAGACAATTGAGGCCAGGCACGGTGGCTCTCATCTGTAATCCCAGCACTGTAGGAGGCCAAGGCGGGTGGATCACCTGAGGTCAGGAGTTCCAGACCAGCCTGACCAACATGGGGAAACCCCAACTCTACTAAATATACAAAATTAGCCGGGTGCAGTGGTGCATACCTGTAATCACAGCTACTCAGGAGGCTGAGACAGGAGAATAACTTGAACCCTGGAGGCGGAGGTTGCAGTGAGCCAAGATCATGCCATTGCACTCCAGCCTGGGCAACAAGAGCAAAACTCCATCTAAAAAAAAAAAAAAAAAAAGACAATTGAAAGAGGCCAAGACTAAGATGACACAAGACATTAGAATTATCTAGCAAGGATTTTAAAGCAATTGTCATAAATGTGCTTCCACAGCATATATAAAATCACTTAAATTAGAAATTATTAAATCTCAGCAAAGAAATAGAAGATATAAATAAGAACAAAATGGACATTTTAGAATCAAAAATTACAACAGCCAAAATACAAAAAAACTCAGCAAAGAGACTCAACAGCAGACTGGAAAAGACAGAGAAAATAAATCATTAACTGGAAGAAAGAACAATAGAAATTAACCAGTCTTAACAACAGAGAGAAAATAGACTGAAAAAGACAAACAGAGGTTCAAGGACATGTGGGATTATAGTAAAAGATCTAATACTTTTATCATGGAAGAGTCAGAAAAAGAAGAGATGAGGCTGAAAAGGTGCTCAAAGGAGTAATGGCTGAAATTGCCCCTTGGCAGAAGACATAAGCCAACAGATGGAATAAGATAATTGAAACCCAAATGGGAGAAATGCTTTCCCCATAAGATCAGGAAAGAGGCAAGGATGTTCACTGTAACCATTGCTATTCAACATATTAGAAGTTCTAGCCAGAGCAATAAGGTAAGAAAAGGAAATAAAAGTTACGCCAATTGGAAATGAAGAAATAAACTGTCCCCTTTGCAGATGACATAGTGGTCTACATAGAGATTCCCATAAAATGCCATATGGAACTCCTGAGTGAGTTCTGCAAAGTTATGAGATGTAAGATCAATATACAGAAAGCATTTGTATTTGTATGCATCAGCAGAAAACATGGGGAACGAAATGTAAAAGTGCAATACCCTTTACAATAGCTAAAGAAAAATAAAATGTAATAAAACACATTCAGAACTGTTATGCTGAAAACTAACAAAAGAGAAGATCTAAATAAGTGGAGAGGCATACCATATTGACTATGTGACTTAAAGGCGTCAGTTCTCTCCAACATGAAATACTAGTTTAACACAACATCTGTCAAAATACTAGCAAGATTTTTATAGAGAGATAGACAAGATTATACTTTAAAAAAAATTTGAGACATGGTTTTACTCTGTTGCCCAGGTGGAAGTGCAATTGGTGCAATCTCAACTCATTGCAGCCTCAACCTCCCAGACTCAAGCAATTCTCTCACCTCAGCCTCCCAAGTAGCTGAGAATACAGGCTTGCCCAACCATGTCTCGCTAATCTTTTTTTTTTTTTTTTTTTTTTTAAAGAGATGGGTTTTGCCATGTTGCCCAGGCTGGTCTTGAACTCTTGAGCTCAAGCAATCTGCCTGCCTCAGCCTCCCAAAGTCCTGGATTACAGTTGTTCATCACCATGCTGGGCCTATTCTAAAATTTATATAGCAAAGCAAATTAAGTAGAAGAGCTTAAACAATTCTGAAGAAAGAAAAATAAAATGTGAGTAGTCACTCTCCGTGACTTAAAGACGTATGTAGTCACAGCAATCAAACAGCAGGGTGTTGACCGAGGATCATTTGATCCACAAAGATTAATGGAACAGAATAGAAAACTCAGAAATAAAACCACGCACTACAACAAACTGATTTTTTACAAAGGTATAAAAGCAGTTTAATGAAGGAAGGATAGGGTTTTTCAACACATAGAGTCACAGTAGTTAGACATCCATAGTTAAAAAATGAACCTCAACCTGCACTTCACACCTTATCCAAAAATTAACTCAAAATTAATCATAAATCTAAGCGTAAAATGTACAGCCACAAAAAAATATTAGAAGATAACTTAGCAGAACATCTTTAGGACCTAGGGTTTTGTTGAGCATTTTTAGACATGACACCAAAAGCATAATCCCTAAAACAAAAACTGAATAAATTAGACTTAAAATGAAAATGCTTTGCTCTGAGAAAGATTCTGTAAGAGGATGAAAAGGCAAGCTACACACTGGGAAAAAATATTTTCAAACTACATCTATGACAGAGGGCTCGTATCTACAACTCTCAAAGTTCAACAACAACAATAACAACAAAAATCCATTAGAAAATGAGCAAAAGACATGAATAGGTACCTCACCAAAGATAATATGCAGATGGCCAATAAGCACATGAAAACACGTTCAGCACCAGTAGCCATTAGGGAAATACAAATTAAGAACAAAATGAGATATCGCTATATACTTATTAGAGCAGTTCAATAAAAAGTAATGACAACATCAAATGCTGATGAGGATGCAGAAAAATTAGATCTCTCATACATTGCTGGTAGGAGTTTAAAACGGTACAGCCACTCCAGGAAACAGTTTGGCAGGCTTCTTATAATAAACACACACTTAGCATTGAATCCAGCAATTGCACTGTTGAGTGTTTATTCCAGAGAAATGTAAACTCATGTCCACACAGAAGTCCGCACGCTATTGTTTATAACTGCTTTATTCATATAGTCAAAAACTGGAAATAACCAAAATGACCTCAGCAGGTGAATGGTTAAACAAACTGTGGTGCTTTCATATCATGGAATAATATTCAGAAATACAAAGAAACAAACTATTGATACACACAACTTGAATGTATTTCAAGGACATTATCCTGTTTTTTAAGGCCAATCCAAAATATCATATGAGGTATAATTCCAATTATATAACATTCTCAAAATGAACAGAATTATAGAAATGGAAAACAGATTGATGGTTGTCAGAGTTAGGTACGGTAGTGGGAGGACATGGGCATAATTATAAAAGAGTAGCATTAGAGAGATCTTTGTGGATGGAAGAGTTCTGTATCTTGATTGTGATGTTGATTACACAAATCTATTTAATAGGCAAAATAACGTAAAACTATACACACACGTTTTATCAACTTCAGATCTCTGACTTTGATATTGTCCTAAAACAATGTAAGATGAAACCATCAGAGAAACTGGGTAAAGAGCACTTATGACATCTCTACCCTGTCTGTGAATTTCTGTGAATCTATGATTATTTCAAAATAAAAAAGTTAAAAAAATACAAAATTAAAGGGAAAAGATAATTCCTAAAAACCTACAGCAAAATGAAATAAATGAACCTAACTGCATGTCAAATTGGTGGCGTAACCACATGTAGAGATTATCTTAAGAAACTTTATAACCAGTAATTTGATCGCATATCCTTGGAGAGATAGATCCTAAAGATAAAAAGATTACCCAAAAGTAAATCTTCTACTTTCTTCAATCATCATATGGTTAGTAATAGTGTTAATTTTCTGAGAAAGTTCCGTATGTATTATGGAGAAAAGCAAATGCACTATTGAATTAATGTCATTGGTAATCAATATTTTCAGCATGAAAGAAGAGAAATAGACATTTAAGATCAATAAGGCTGAATGAAAACCTGCAGTTCCAAATTTCAGTTGGAAATATTAGTATCAACTAGATATACTTTATCCTTGACATTATGTCCAATAGAAAAGTACAGAAACAATGAGCAAGCCAGTAGCAGTGATCAACTCTGGAACACAGAATACGCTTCCTAAATACCTTTTCCCACACCAAGGAACCAAGGTCCTTTGTAGAAGTGGAGCATAGTAATATACACCATCATAAATAAATATCTTCATATACATGATAAATGTAAATATACATGGTGAAGCTGAAATACCTTTACACCAGAGGCAAGGAAGCTATCAAGGACTATTGGGTCATGTCAAAAGGATTCAGAAGTGGCTCAGAATGGCCAAAAATAGAGCAATTTGAGCCTTTGATGATGAAGAGGAGGATGATGATTATTATTGCAATGGATTGAAACACATCAAAAATCTTTAGATCTATGAAATTGATAACAGTAATAATAAAAATTCATGGGTAATCTGCTATGGATGTTAAGAAAGCAACTCATTATTTTTTAAAAGGGGTTAATGTGAAAAAGGAATTATGCATTTATTCACCTTTCCTATAAAATTTTACCACAGATCATCAAATAATTGATCAAATGAAGTTCTTTAATAGACTTGCTCTAGCTCTTAATGAAGAAAGAATGATAGAATTAGAATATCACCATTTTGCACTCCTTAATGGAATAATGAAGCAAGGTAATGGCTGTCAGTGAGCAATAAAAGAGACAATTGGATAAAATAACATAAAACCACCTGGGAAATGTTCTTGGCTGAAGGGTTTCTGAATTATTACAAGTGTAAGGGACTGAAAAGTATCTTTACTTGAGAATGTAATCAGCAAAATTCAGATTAAAGGAATCACTACCAGACAAATTCATCATTTATTAGCAACAAATAAATTGTGAGGAGAAAAGTAAGAATGTATGGAGTAAAGAAATTTAGGAGTCATATGAACCAACTGCAATGTATAGACATTTTGGAATTTGGATTCAATCTGCAGAGACTATGGGACAATTTGCATACTGACTGAATATTTTATATTACAGAACATTACAAAATTGCTACAATTTTTAATATAATAATGCTAGCATTGTTGCAGGACAGGCAACCTCAAAAATTCCAGGCTTAGCCCAAAAGAATTCTTAGCTTTGTTCAGGAAAGGGCCAGGCAGGGTGGCTCATGCCTATAATCCCAGCACTTTGGGAGACTTAGGCAGATGGATCGCCTGAGACCAGGAGTTTGAGACTAGCCTAGTCAGCATAGTGAAACCCCATCTCTACTAAAAATACAAAAATTAGCCCAGCATGGTGGTGGACATCTGCAATCCCAGCTACTTGGAAGACTGAAGCAGGAGAATCGCTTGAACCCAGGAGGCAGAGATTGCAGTGAGCCAAGATTGTACCACCGCACTCCAGCCTGGGTGACAGAGTGAGACTTTGTCTCAAATAAAAAACAAGTTAAAAGCAAGCCAGTTGTATGAGACAGTAATCTCTGATTGAAGGGTGCTGTTCCTTGTGGAGCATGGCTGCCTCACAGGCAGTGCACCAGGGTTGGCAAGGTCTGGATTTCTGGCAACTGCATTTGTACTCAGACTCACTTTCAGTTATATGCAAATTAGGGGGTGGGTGAATGCAAATGACTGAGTCAGTTATTAAGATTTTTCTAGGAAAGAGGCAGTAACTTCCAGGTTATTACCATGGGAAGGGTGGTAACTTCCAGGGTGTTGCCATGACGTTTGTAAATTGTCATGGCCTGGTCAGAGTGCCTAATGTCAACAAGCAATGAAAGCAGCTAGGGGTCACTTTAGTTTTGTGAAACAGCCATCTCCTGTTTCCTGTGGGTTTCTTCACTTTATCCTGTCTGGACCATACCGTGTTTAGGTCAGCAGGGTGGTGACCAGAAAAGTACTGCTGGTCTCCTACCTCAGTATAGTTATGAATTTTTAGACAGCCCTCTTTTTTGAAGACATACGTTTAATTATTTATGGATAACGTGATAGGATGTCTGAGATTTACTTCAAAAAATGCAGAGGAAAGAGGGTATGGGGAGAGGTTGACCTCAAGGATTGACTGACCTCAAGTTATTGAGGATTGACCTGAAGTTACTGATTGCTGAAGCTTGCTCTGGATACATGAGGGCTTATTATGCTAATTTTTCTACTTTGATGTATATTTTTAAATTTTCCATGATAAAAACATTAAAAATAACTTGAGTTCATTTTAAAACTATATGCTAACAATAACACACATGGTACCTAAGTTCATAGCAAAAATCATGAAGGTGGGTTTAACACAACAGGTTTGGGAAACAGCTATAAACACAATCACAATATTATACTATGTTTATTGAACACTGTTTAACCCCTAAGGCAATTTGGAGGCAGAATTATCGTCTTTACTCTGATTCGTATTTATATAGCAACGATTCTTCCAAAGAGTTCATCTCATCAACCCTCTCCAGATTCCCACCAGGTAGGTAGACAATCCCATCTCCATCCACGATAACCTAAAATTTCAGGCTCCATTAAGTTGCTGCTTTAAAATGCAGCCAGTGACTACATGCTCCAAACGTCTCATGAATCTGTGGACCACGGAAGATGTTGACTAATGAGACTTCTGAGGGTCTCAGCCCTAACTTGAAGCTCAGGAAATAGCGGCAGTGATTCAGCAGGACAACTGGGACAGCATGGAAACGATCGCAAACAGTATGCCTTATTTTTGCATCTGCCAACGTCTTTCAGAACTCGGGTCATGTGCCAGGGTGTTTAGCTCAGCTTGAATCTAGACAAAACAGAGTCCTCCAATCCCATTCATTTTTTTCCAGCTCAATTTACCCCTTACCCCAAGCCAATATCACCTATTTTTCAAAGACATCAAAATTACCTGCACTTTCACATAATGGTCACAGTGTTTCCAAACATGCATCCACTTCTAGAGCCCAGTTTTCTCCAAATGCAGCAAGCTTACTGCAGGATACATTGTTGATGAACTTTGGCGCCAGTCTAAGAATATACGGTATTAATATTAACGTGATAAATACCTTACCCATGTAGAGCACTTCCTAACTTTCAAAGGATTTGTTCACTGAATAAGTTACATCAAACATGATTATTACTATTATTATGGTATACATACACACACAGAAATACATAAGTGTTACACACTATTCTTTCAAATATAAGCTGGACACTTGCTCTTCTATGCAGAAGAGTTTAAACAACCATCTCATGCACTGTAATTCATTTATCTACCACACCATTAATTCAGCATGTACTCTATGCCACAGGAAACAATGGTGCATAGATTTACAAAGTCCCTGCTCTCGTACATCATGTATTTTGGTAATGAGAATAGAGGCAATGATGTTAAACTCTATATTGGTCAAATACAATTTGACAGCCTAATAAGTATGATCCTTAGTTCACAAACTAAAGTGTTTGAAAAACATCACACAGTTATTTTACAATAAATGCAATCCATTTCTATTTGAGCCCTACTCCTACCAGACAGGCAAAAGACATTAACCTCAGTCATGTAGGGAGTTTTTTTTTTTTTTTTTTTTTTTTGATCCCTCTGCAGGCTCATGTCCTAAAAGAATCTTTCAAGTCCAGGAAAATCCTTCCCCCTTCACATTTTTGCCTAAGCCACTTCATCTATACCATGGGACTCTCTCTAACATCTTTACTTCCTTTGCAAGCCTTCTGTATTCATGTCAAGAGTTATGGTTTGGGAAAATAAAAGACATAGGATCTTACATTTCTGATTTTCACTATACCAAAAAACTTCCCTCAGGCAACCAAGTACAGAGTTGGCTGCCCACTTAACCTTAGAGAAACAGATAAGAAAATAGTTGGAGAAAAAACTAATATGCAAAAGGGTATCCTTGCACATCCTCCAACTAGTAAATTTTTGCCTCTTCACTAAGAAAAAATTACTCTAATACAGATCTCTTCCCCAATAAAAGGGCTCTGAAGAAGATGTTTTATCGTAAGAATTACCCTGTCTTTATTTTAAATGTTGTATTTTGAAGATCATGGACTTTTTTTTGCATTGATTGATTTTAAACATTGCTTTGAAATAGGATTGGTCTTGGTGCCTTAGTTCTGCCTGCTCTGTCTGCAGCTGTCCAGGGCAATACTTTGGACAATGCAAGACTTTTCTGTCCTGTGGAAATAGAGTCTGGGAAGAAGCTCAGAGCCAACACCAGTGAGCTGTGAATGACAGTTTATTTTCACTTCTGATAAACAGCTAACTCTCCAATTAACTTCTTCCAGAAAGTGTGTTTTTTCCCAACTAAGCTACCAGGACTTTCTAACAAGCAGTAAGAGTGTTAGACCTCTCAATTACACTGCTCGGGGTCACTGTTACTTGAAGTTTACATTTAAAAGGCTCAGGGGGAATATGTTACTCAAAAGGCAGTTTAAGCCATCAAATGTGTTCAAGCCCAAGAGTTCACTGCATTTTAATTATTCAGGCAACCACTTTTCATATAAAAGCTTTTAAAACTTAGAAAATAAACAAGGGAATGGGTAACATTGTGCCTAAATAGATTTTTTTATTTTAATTATATTTTTATAGAAGGAATTTTTAAACTGTAATTTAAACTGTATTTCTTCAAAGAAGAAATAATCTTAATGAAGCAAAGCTCTTTCTCCTAAAAGAGACTTTGGGGAGAACATTCTTATAACTATAAATCCCTCTTTCGGGGGGTAGAAATATCCATAGCCGCAATAACATATGGCTACACAATAAAATCAGGTTCAGAAATACAAGAAATGAGGCCATGTTTCAGCTCAGAGATATTAGGGGATTAATCAAGACACCATGATACCATATATTTTAAAATGCATTCCTTGCCTTGTCCAGGAAGGATTTATGATAACCTAAAAGGGCACACTAAATCCAACCAGATAATACAAGTCAAAACGGGAGACAAAAAGAGAAAGAAAAACAGCTTTCCAGACATGAAAGGAGCCAAGAAGGAGGGTAAAACGTGTTCTCGGAACACCTGATCATGAGCAGAACCACGTCTAACACGCTCTGGCCTCATCACTGTCAAAAATGTCGAAACTGAAAGGGAAATTTAGAATAAGCCTGTAGGGTTATCTGTTACTAAATCCTTGAGTGTAGAAATGGAAACCCAGAGACAGGCACAGTCTCCCCAGCTGGGCAGAAAGTTGATCTTTCCTTCTACCTTCACGTTCTTTCTACTTCTGTTGCTTTAACCCCAGACCTCATCTCTCCTTTTCCTTTTGGGTGAAATCTCAATGGAAAACCAGTGCGGAGACATAAAAAGATGGAGACATAAAGGCAATATACCCATAGGTAGTGACAGAAGCTGGTTAATAATCAATTAATAAGGCCAGGCATGGTGGCTCACACCTATAATCCCAGCAGTTTGGGAAGCTGAGGCAGGTGGATCACCTGAGGTCCAAGACCAGCCTGGCCAACATGGCAAAACCCCATCTCTACTAAAAGTACAATAATAGCTGTGTGTGGTGGCAGGCGCCTTTAATCCCAGCTGCTCAGGAGGTAGAAACAGGAGAATCGCTTGAACCCAGGAGGCAGAGTTTGCCCTGAGCCAAGATCATGCCACTGCACTCCAGCCTGGGCGATAAGAGCAAAACTGCATCTCAAAAATAAAAACAAACAAAAATAATAATCATCATCAATTAATCAGCAAACACGTTAAGTACTGATTGCTCACCAGTCACCATGCTAGTCATTGGCATGATGGGGAAAGCAACACAAAAGAGTGTCAACAAGACGTGACCGTGAGTGTCAGTCATGCCATCACATCACTGCTGATTTCTACATCATCAAAAGACAGATTTCTAAATCTTTATGGATCTACTGGTGATTTTTAAGGGCTGTCGTATTTTTCTTCTATGATCCAGAAAGAAAATTACATTCTCAATCTAGCATTAAAATTTTATAGTTGCAGCTTTTATATTCCTAGCACATTTAGTAAGAGATACGTGCTGAATATGAAAGAAGAATGCAGATGTTATCATAATGTAATACTGAAGCTGACCACCTGTCTATACCGTGTCATCCCCATCAGAAGGGGAGGTGATGACAATATGTTTCTGAAGTTTCTTACTTTTTCCTTTTAGAACATACTAAAGTAAAAATGAAGTGGACAAGACCATATATTACTTTGTCTGTTTATAGAAGGAGCAACTAGCCAGAAAAATAATCCCACTGTTGCCATGGTGATCACAAATTATGGAGCCATTCCACCAGAAACCTCATTCACTCAAAAACTGAAGTCCCTATGTGACAGTAAGCTGAGAAACCTGTCATATCAGTTGGATGAAGAAGACATCACAAAATCTAAGACACCAGAAGGCATGTGACAAAAGGTGAGTGCCTCGGTTCACTTTGCCCCGGTCACAGGCAGGCGGATGGATACCCTCTCCAGAACGTCCCATTAGAGATCAGATAACTTCTTCATCTGAAAGACACATCTGCAGCTTTACTTTTCTTTAATGTATTTTTAGGAAAGTGATAACATGAAAAAGACACGGTGGCAAGTTTGTCTTCCACAGAACTGACCTGCTTAATTAAGTGGCGTTACCTCCAAAGTGGAAGCGGTATCTTTAAGAAACTTAACTGTTATGGAATACTCATTTAAATACCTACTGGATCCAAATAAGGAGGAACGGGCCAAGCACAATGGCTCGCACCTGTAATCTCAGCACTTTGGGAGGCCGGGGTGGGAGGATCACTTGAGGCCCGGAGTTCAAGACCAGGCTGGGCAACATAGTGAGACCTCGTCTACCAAATAAATAAAATAATAAAATAAAGGGTGGGTGTTACTGCTGAGGTTACAATCGCGAGCCATGTGAACAGTGCTCCTTGGAGGCACTCTGAGAAGTGCGATAGGCTCCCTGCTGTGGTGTTGCTATTACATGACTCATACATGACTCATAACACTTCCTCGTGCCCTGTTGATACCACATGACTCCCATCTCCTCTGCCAATGATGAGGGCCTGTGGGTGAGGGCAAAACACGTGAGCATCACCATATGGCACAGCAACAGCACGCAGACTGAGAGCTGCTGGGGCCACCTTCCACCCATCCAATCAAGTAGCGACCAGCGGAGGTTGCCTGCAGATTGAGAACCCTGAAAAGAAGCAGAAAGAGAAGCAGGGAAGACAGGAGAGAGCGCGCCACGAATCCCAGCAGACTCCCAGCACCCTGTCTCAGTCTCTCCTGAGGCCCAGCTGCCCACTGCCCTCAGGTCTGTAAGTCATACCCACATCTTACAGTCGACTCCCTGCTATGCACACCTGCTGACACTTAAAACAGGCTTAAGCAACCAACTCCATTCACACAGCGATAAGGAAATTCTTCAGCCCTTGTCAACTTCAACCTGTTATAATGTCACCATCTCTTTTCCCTTCTTCCTTTTTCCCTGAGGGGAGTGCCCTTGACATTGGCATTTTCTATTGCCTGGTCTCATCTCATGATACTGCCTGCCCGACAGAACTTATGACATTATTTCCCTTGGTGATTGGTCAGCTGGCTGTCTGGTTTAAGCTTTATTTCTTGGTGGCTGGTTGTCTGCATCAACTTCCTGATGTCTCTCAGTAAGTAATAGTTAACTCATTTTTATTTTGAGCATTTACTATATGTGGCATCCTGTTCCAAGTAATGTATAATTATTAATTAATTAATTCAATTAGTCTTCACAATAACCCTACTGGGTAAGTACCAGAATATCCTGATTTAACAGCTGGGGAAGGTGAGGAGGTTAGTGGTCAAGCCATTTCCCCAACCTCATACCACCAGTAGGTAATGGAATAAGCATTTGATTCCAGGCAGTCTGGCTCCAGAGCCTTAGCACACAACCACCAGCCAGCATGGCCTCCCCCGCAGGTTCAAATCCATCCAGGCACACACACAAACACACAATCCACATATACAAATATACAAAGACTGACACACATGCAATCACACACACAAATACACACACACACACACACACACCTCAACTTGTGGCTAAAACTGCACTGAAAGATCACATCAGCTCAAGGAAGCTGTTAAAGCTCTGAGTCTAGAGACCAAGACAAACACAGCTGGGATAAAGCACGCCCCAAACCTGCAGCACCAGGGAAACAGCCAGCTAGCAGCAGGCACATCACCCTCCACCATCCTTACTTATTTCCTTTTTTTTTTTTTTTTGAAAGAAAGAAAAAGAGAGAAAAGAAGAAAGAAAGAGTGAAAGAAAAAAAAGAATGAAAGAGTGAAACCAAAAAAAGAAAGAGGAAGAGAAAGAGGGAGAGAGAACGGGATTCTTGTTCTATTGCCCAGGCTAGCATGCAGTCTAAAAATGGGTATTAAAAACTTCTTTTATGCCAATAATTGTGCTTAACAATGGAGACAGGAAGGAATAAGAGATGAAAATAACAAACAAGCAGCCAACCAATATTTTATTTAAACCTGTGAAATGCTATGCAATTGCTGAGGAGTGATTTACTTCCAAT
>CAUYNN010009251.1:0-24746 GCA_963574175.1 Chiropotes sagulatus
TGCTTGTGTTTTTGAGTGTGTGTGTGTGCGTTCGGGAGTTAGTGTGTGTGGGTGGGTGCTTGTGGGAGTGTGGGAGAGTGAGAGAGTGAGGGAGATAGAGGGAGAGGGAGGGAGATAGAGGGAGAGAAGGAGCGAGGGAGAGAGAGGGAGAGAGAGAGGGAGAGAGGGAGAGGGGGGGAGAGGGAGAGGGAGAAAGGGAGGGAGGGAGGGAGGGAGGGAGAGAGAGGGACTTTTAAACCATCAGATCTGGTGAGATCTCCCTCACTATCACGAGAACAACATGGGGAAGGCAGCCTGCATGGTCCAGTTACCTCCCACCAGGTCCCCCGCTTCTTCCCCCTTGACCCGTGGGGATAACAATTCGAGATGAGATTTAGGTGGGGACACAGAGCCAAACCATATCACCAACCTAACACTGATGCTGCTTGTCTCAGGGACCTCAGTTTGAGAACCAGAGAAAGGTGATTTAAAACAACTTTAAGGATGGTGTTATATAGTCATTCCCTTTTCATTATATAAGGCTTTGTGGTGACCAAGACAGAACTTACACTCAGGTCTGTGATCCATGCCCTTTAAGTCTTGCTCTGTTTGCTTCATCTTGTGCACAAGTTGATCAGGCCTGACTTCGCCAAATGCTTCACTGAAAAGCAGCTACGGCAAGTTTCCGGCACTGTGCGACAGCCTGCCTGGTGGGCTGCGTTTAGTCGGTCCCAAATTCTTGCCTCCTGGCAAGAAGAAAGGTGCACTAGAGATTACAAAGCTAATTTAGCTTCATTAATCAAGATAACCTCAATTGCGCCAATCCTCTTAATGAAGGACCGCTGATGCAGATAAAAACACTTCATCTAACACAGCTGAAAGAACCTTCCTCCAGGGCCTGTGCCCTGAGAGGAAAAGCTCCTCTCAAAAGGACTCAGCTGTCTGTACTGCCTGCCTGTGTAACTAGGATGGGCCTTAGCACAATTCTTGTTCCGGAAGATCCCTGGGAGAGATCTCAGGTGCTCCAGTGAAGGGGGTTTTGGCCTATGTAGAATTCAGGGATGGCCTTTCAGGTTGATTTAACTCCTGTGTAAAAGTCAGAAGTTAAAGCCAAAGGGCACTGTAAATATATATAATTTTTGTCAGTTAAAAAATAAATTTAATTTTTTAAAAAAGAAGTGAAAGCCAAAGGGCACTATAAGCAAATTAATTACAAATTGTTTCCTCCAGCATCTTTTTTTATTGCCATGGAGGTGAATTTGAAGAGCTCAAGCATCCAAGTGATCACACTTTCAACTTTAATCAAATTTTGATTTGACTTCCTCCAAGACTGGAGGAGGCTGACCTTCTGTTTGTGCACTCCCCCTCACATATCCTCTCTCCATGTGGTTCTCTCCTTAGAATAGTCCATTTTCACGCTCCTGATAAAGACATACCTGAGACTGGGAAGAAAAAGAGGTTTAATTAGATGTGCAGTTCCACATGGCTGGGGAGGCCTCAGAATCATGGCGAGAGGTAAAAGGCACTTCTTACATGGTGGCAGCAAGAGAAAAATGAGAAAGAAGCAAAAGTAGAAACTCTTGAAACACCCATCAGATCTCATGTTATTCACTATCATGAGAATAGCACAGGAAAGACCAGCCCCCATGATTCAATTATCTTCCCCTATGATTCAATTCCCCCCAACAACATGGGGGAATTCTGGGAGATACAATTCAAGTTGAGATTTGGGTGAGGACACAGCCAAACCACCAGAAGAGGTGTATGGAGCTGGGATATCCTAGGATAAGATTATTTCCCTATTCTGCTTTTTCCCTTTCATCTTCTGTGGCTCCATGATCTTTTCTTCAGGGCCAAACAATCAACGAACTAAACATAGGTGACTATATCACGCACATTTTCAAAAAGCAGAGCCCGGGTGGGTTGTCATGCAAGTGATTAAGAGAGAGATTAATTCCTGAGAGAGTGATGAAAGCAGGCAGGACAAGGAAAGAAGCTGGACAGATGTGTGAGTTCAGCTGAAGTCTAACCTCACCTTAATCCCATGGTGGGGAATCTGAAGCATGAGGTATGTCGCAGAGTTGTTCCTTCCTGAGGCAAGGCGGCCAGCCTTTTGTACCCTGTATCAGTTACTGATTGGCTGTAGGCCACTGACATGAAGGGCGTAATATCCCTGGCATTTTCAGAAGTGGTGGTGTCCAGTAGGCCAAGGTGGCAAGTCTCCGGGTAAAGGAGGAACTGTCCAACACTCCCAGTAGCTGGGTGATGCCTGCCAGATAAAGGGGACCAACAGCATCTACTACAGGAACTTTGCAGAAGCAAGGAGCCTCTTCCCTGTGTAAGCATAGCAAGAGCAACTGGGAGGTGGCTGATGTTCTCCTTCTGTGGCCTTTCTTCAGGGCTACTCAGGGACCTTGGCTGGCTTTTCCTCTTCTCGGTATTCATGTCTCTTCTATAGCCTTTAGGTATGTGAACAACATGTTTTATTCTAAGTGTCTGTCTCCACGTAGAGACCAAAATCTCCTTAACAGTTGGGACCCCGACCCACTCATCTGTGTATCCAGGACCTAGAGCAGCACCAGGCTCATGTAGGAGCCCCCTAGTTTGTTATTGGTAAGACCCAAAGCTTTCCAGTACCCTCCTTTCCCTTAACATTTCCCAGTCTAGTCCCATCTAGGCCACTTTCAGTAAAAAAGGCAACAATCAAGGCCTCTATGTTCTGATTTCTGGTGCTTGGTGAGTGTCTTAATATAATTGCAACTGTGCAGAAATGAAATAAAGACAGATAGTTCTCTCCAAATAGATGAAAACACACAGGAGGCTTGGTCATTCTTGAACTCTTTTTGGTCCAAAGAAAGACCCACTTAGTGGCTCTTTAAAGCAAGAGGCAAAAACCTGCACAGAAATAAGAGAGAGATTTGGACCGTTCTTCAAAGTACTAACTGACACATTCAGAAATAGCATTTTGCATAGTGGAGCTTATTACAAAGAATAAAAAACAGAATAGTGGCCACGTCCAAGACCCGGAGCAACTGCCACCACAATCATAGTGTCAGTAATTAACACTGTGGATCCCTCCCATGAGGACATGATTCACGACGCCCAGATGGACTACTATGGCACCTGCCTGGCAACCTACTCATCAGACAGGTCCATCCAAATCTCCAATGGAGGGCAAATCCTCATCACTGACCTCAGGGGTCATGGGGGTCCTGTGAGGCAAGTGGCGTGGGCTCACCCCGTGTACAGCAACGTCCCGGGATCATGCTTCTCTGACCGGAAAGTCATTATCTGGACACAGGAAAATAGCACCTGGGAGAAGAGCCATGAGCACCCGGGACACGACTCCTCAGTGAACTCGCTGTGCTGGTCCCCTATGACTACAGCCTGATCCTGGCCTGTGGGAGCTCGGATGGGGCCATCTCCCTGCTGACTTATACCGGGGAAGACCAGTGGGAAGAAAAAAAGATCAAAAACGCTCACACCATTGGCTGCAATGCTGTCAGGGGGGCCTCTGCTGTTGTACCTGGGAGCCTCAGACCGGCCGTTGGGGCAGAAACCCAATTACATCAAGAAGTTTGCATGAGGTGGCTGTGACAACCTCGTCAAGCTGTGGAAGGAGGAGGAGGATGGCCAGTGGACGGGGGAGCAGAGGCTGGAAGCGCACGGTGACTGGGTTAAGATGTGGCCTGGGCCCCCTCCGACCTGCCCACCAGCACCGTCGTCAGCTGATCTCAGGATGGTCGTGTGTTCCTCTGGACCTGATGCCTCAGGCAATACGTGGTCCCCCAGATTGCTTCACCAGTTCAATGATGTGATGTGGCATGCAAGCTGCTCCGTCACAGCCAACATCCTGGTCGTCTCCGGTGCGACCCTGTCGAAGGAGTCGGTTGACGGGCAGTGGGTGTGCATCAGTGACGTCAACAAGGGCCGGGGCTCTGTGTCGGGCCAGCAGAACGAGGAGTGACAAGACAGGTGGGGCCTAGCTCCCACCCACCAGCTCCAGGACTGCCCCTTCCTGGGCCAACCGACCAAAGAACCAGGAAGAGCCCCCAGCTGCAACAGGATCATTTTCCCAGGAGGAGTGACAGATACAGCCACAGAATGATCATCTGCCTTAACAGGATCAGAGATGCTTTGTAATCTACTGACCAGCTGAAAGCGCTCATGTTATGAGGAAGAAACTACAGATGATGTTCCAATCTATTTTAAACTATTTTAGGTCATTTTTATGTATCTTTGGGTTCAGGCATCTTTTGCGGGGTTTCGTTTCCAAAATAACTAAATAAAGTCATATTGCTTATATATAAAATAAACAGAATAGAAGTTCACTTCACAAAGCTGGTAATCTGTAAGTAGATATCACTATAGCATTAGTATGATATGTAGTAATTGAATTTTCAAGTATATTCCAAAACAGCATCATCCAGTTAAACTAAAACTCTTTCCTTCCCGTTTGTAACCATGTAATCATCACAACAGCACAAGCAAATATTTGCACACAAATGAAGCAAATATTATTTTAAAGGAAGCAAGAATTAGTTCAAGATGGTAGATTAAATACATGGTTTTGCCTAAAATTTTTAAAAGTTACACAGAAATAGCAAAATAAATTTGTGTATTTTGAGCAAAAATAGCTGCATGTATACAGTGTTTAAAAACAGATTATGTGAATATTAGAGGGGAGTTCTCCCAGCTGCCTAGCTGCTGTGACCGTCTCTTCTAACGTACATGATGGGTGGAAGTTGGGTGATTTGCCTGATTCTAGTGCCATTTTCATTGTCTAGCAGGTCTTTGTCCAAAGGTGGTTCCCATGGAACAAAGAGGAATCCTGTTGCTCCTGCCCTGAACAGTACCACGGCATCCTCAATAGCTAGGGCACTGTACTGGAAAGAAAACTCTCTCTAGGGTGGAGAGTAGAGGAAGACAGCTGCAGTTGAGGGAAATGTATACAGAGAATTTCTAAAAGATATAATTGGGGTAGGGAGCATTCGACAAGCCATGGAAGGATAATTCCTTTTTCAAAAAAGTTATTATTATTGGAGCTCCTGAGGCTTTGACCCAAGGATTGGCCCCATGGAAGAAAGCATGTGTTTTCTTGTTTTTTTTTTTTTTGTTGTTGTTGTTGTTCTTTGGGGTACATGTGCACATCCTGCATCCTGCAGGATTGTTGCATAGGTACATTGGTTTGCTGTCCCCAATCCCCGCCCCCAACCCCATTGCCTACATCAGGCATTTCTCCCAGTATTATCCCTCCCCATCCTCCCTTCCCCCCCCACCCCGCCACTGTCCCTCTCCTCCCCTCCACTCCACTCCCCCTTACGATAGCAAAGACCTGGAACCAACCCAAATGCCCATCAATGATAGACTGGACAAAGAAAATTTGGCACATATACACCATGGAATGCTATGCAGCCATAAAAAATGACCAGTTTGTGTCCTTTGTAGAGACATGGATGAATCCAGAAACTATCATTCTCAGCAAACTGACACAAGAACAGAAAACCAAGCATCACATGTTCTCACTCATAGGTGGGTGATGAACAATGAGAACACTTGGGCACAAGGAAGGGAATAACACTCCTTTTCTTTCTTCAACATGACCGCTGCTCTCCACCCAGTCCTTGATGTGGGCAGCATGACTTGGTCGTCATTCTAAATTCTGACCCACAGCTTTAAATTTAGTGAAAAATCTCCTTGATCCCAGTAATCTGTCTAGTTTGGGGCACTGATGGGAAGGTGGTGCATTACTGGGAATATGTGAAAGGTTGAATCAAAGACTACATATTTAGATGTGATTGGACACTTGAAACAGAACCCCACCTAACTTTTTAATGAAATGTGGTCCACCTGTCTGCTTCTGCCTCCAGCTTCTTATGACTGAGTTATTGAATGCTTTCCTACTTGATGTCTTCTAAGAGAGATCTTCCTTCCTTACACTTAAGGATACATGAACTGTGCTCATCCACATGTTTTTGGTTTGTTTTTAAAATGATTTTCCTTAGGTATTACTTCACATATGAGAAAAATCCAAACCATCTGATAAACACATCTAGGTTTTTTTCTAGTTTATTTTTATTTTTTATTTTTTGAGAAGGAGAGTTTTGCTTTGTCATCCAGGCTGGAGAGCAGTGTTGTGATCTTGGCTCACTGTAACCTCTGCCTCCCAGGTTCAAGCGATTCTCCTGCTTCAGCCTCCCTAGTAGCTGAGATTACAGGCACCCACCACCATACCTACCTAACTTTTGTATTTTTAGTAGAGACAGAGTTTCACCATGTTGGCCAGGCTGGTCTCGAACTCCTGACCTCAGGTAATCCACCTGCCTCAGACTCCCAAAGTGTTGGGATTACAGGCATGAGCCACCGTGGCTGGCCCCTAGTTAATTTTTAATTATTTTCCCAACCTTTTGTTTTTAAAGAATTGAATGATAATTTATATATAATAAAAATGCACAAATACAAGCGTACAGTTCAATTCATGTTGACATGTGTTTACATCCTCATTGACTCAGCAAGTTCCCATATGCCCCCTGCCCCACTAGAGGCAACTACTGTTCTGATTTCTGTTACCGTAGACAAGTTTGATCTGTTCTGGAACATTATACAAATGGATACCCTTTTGTGTCTGGCTTTTAAAAATTCAACATAATTTCTCTGAGATTTGCCCTTGTTTCTGCATATATCAGCACATTCCTTTTCATTGGTGAGTGGTATTCCATTTCATGAAAATTCTTGCCCTTTTGAGCATATTTGGAATTGTTGGATCATGGAGCACATGTAGTAAAATCACTTCTTGTTCTGCAGGGAAGATAAGTATTAATTATAGTAATTTAATAGGCACAGATATTGAAAGTCACATGTTACAGAAACCTTAACCCCGTCTCAGAATTAAATTTAACTGTGATCTGTTCAGGAATATTAGTTATATAAAACAACCAAACAACAACTGTGGGACAGCCAAATAGAAGTGTCCAAAAAATGGATGACATTTAGGTCTCCATTTCAATAGCAGAGCAGGCTTGATGGACGTGTGACCTGTGCAGTCACACTGCTGACTGGGCCTGAGCAGGAGGAAGAGAGAGAGAAAAGCAGGAGGTGCTGCATGATTTCAAACAATCAGATCTCGGAGAACTCTATCATGAGAACAGCAAGGGGGAAGTCGGCCCCCATGATTCAATCACCTTCCACCAGGCCCCTCTTCCAACACTGGGAATCGCAATTCAACATGAAATTTTGGTGGGGACCCAGAGCCAAACCATATCAGAAGGTCTTAAGTCATCATCTATGGCAGGTGCTTTTATTGGCCTGCCTACATTGCCTAAACACTCACCACCTCAGGGCATGCTGGCAGCACCTGTCTGTCTTTGCTGAGAGCTTTTTCTGGTCTCCAGAATCCACCTTGCCAGCCTACAGGATGTGAGCCAGAAGCACTGGGGCTTTAATACCCCCAGGAGCAACCATCAACCCATGATTGACAGGAACTGGTATAGAAACATCCTATAACCCCTTTGTCTTCAAGTAAAATAACTCTTAGGCCTGAGTTATACACTGGCTCCCAGTGTTCCTGGTAGGATTAAGCTTCAGGTACCCACAGTGGTAACTTGCTTGATGGTACATCCTTGCCTGTCTGCTTTCTCTTCCCTGTCGCACTTCCCCACTACCCTACTGGTGTTTTCTTCACTTCTCAATTAAACCACTTGCTCTTCAATTCTGTGTCAGGGTCTGCTTCTGCAAAAAGCCAAACTAAAATTCTCCCACATACAAATCCAAATCAGGTTACTGTCCTTCAAATTATCCTGTTTGTTTCCTTAAGAGCACTTGTCTCAATACAAGATTATTATATGTGTTTACTTGTTTATTGTCTGTCTCCCAAACAAGGTTAAACTCCATGAGTTTAGCCTGCATCTATATTCCCTAAGGCTGTGTCCTCAGAACCACTTGCAAAGCTTTGCACAAAGAAGAAACTCAACAAATGATTGTCAATTAGGTGAATAAATGAGTGAATTCTAGGGAAACTGATTCATAACTAACAGATTTACAGCCTATTTACTGAATTACGTTTCAAGGAACGTTCACACACATGAATACATACAGACTTATCTGATATGCAAGAATATCCTCCAGTCAAAACTGGAAGCTGAGACTGGCTGATTCTAGAGCATGTGCTCTAAACACCATAATGACATTTTCTTCATTTGAAAAACAAAGTGATTTCCATATATTATTCCTACTACAGAGGTTTGTTGGAAGCATTGCATTACTGTGTGTGTGACATGGCTTCTAAAAGCATAAAACAATCCCATGTCTGGCAGATGCTGTTCACATCCATGCACGTGAAAATGGAAGTACATGACCCAGGTCCTTGTCAAAGGTCAAGGACATCCCCAAAGATGTGACATCTGCAACCACAACCAGCCTTCTTACATAGATCCCTATTTATGTTAGTAAAATACAGTGTTGCCACAGGTGTACTTTTCTGTAGATAGAGCCAAAATACAACTTTGCCTAACTGCTAGAACAAAGAGTTTCTTAAATGGGGAAACCATATAATATCTTCAGTTGCTATGATTTACTCAGCGAGATGTTTCTGGGATGCTAGTGAGGTGGTTTTGAAAGTCATACTGTTTAAAGGCAAATTTGGGTACTGTGAAAGCAAATATGGAGCAAGCTGAGGTATGAAGTCACAGGCATGCATGGATGAAACTTTCAGAGGTGTCAAGAGCAAAATTCCATCTCAGACCACTGACTGGCTTCCAACTTGGCTCTCTGGGTTCTTCTTTCCTTTCAGGATCCCAAATAACAAACGCCCCGGCTCCTTGCTTCATTCAGGGCAATTTTCACTCTGTTTCTTAACACCTGCTGACATCCATGCCCACAGGACTTCCTCCTTTTAAGTGGCTCTCTTAAGTTGGGTTTGTCAGGAGCAGATTCTGAGACAGGGACTCACGTACATAGTATTTACTAAGGATGTGCTCATGGGAAATTTGAGAGGAAAAGAGAGAATCAAGATAAAGTGGGGGAAGGAGCTGAGCAGGAATATGATCAGAGCTGGAGCTGAGCTTCAGCCTGCTCCCATGGGGCTTGGGATATAAATTACATTATAGCCTCGACCCCACTCTGAGGCAAGAAGTCAGCCAATTTGAACCCTGCATCAGTCCATCATTGCCTTTAACTGCCCTGAGGCAGAGGGTTGCAAGCTCCTGGCAAGGCCCTCCGGCTAACGACATCATTTGGAGAAAGGACGGTTGTGTGCCATTAGCAACCCATACTCTCAGGACCTGGGAAATGGAGCATCAGCTGAGTAATGGGATCTGAGCAAGTGCAATGAGGAGCCACAACAGTGGGTTATTGAGTCATTTTGCAAGATAGAGGCACTGGAGGTGACTTTGATCTTGGCACTTCCAATGTGCTCATTTGGAATTATACACCCCCCTCCCCCAACTTTTTCATGTCTTTTGATGACTGGATTTAAAGCAACGGTCATTTTACTTCTTTCTCTGGGAAGAATCCTCAGCCATCTTTCCCTATACCAACTTCTATAATAATGCATTTTTTATTCATTGCAAAGACAAACAAAAACAGTCTGGAATGTAGGTCTTACCACATCCCGTCATAGCTAATGTCAGGTGAGTGCTTTCTATGTACCACTTAGCTCTTATACAAACGGGGAAGGTATTATTAGTATCGATGTAAACTGCTTTAGAGCATAGATAAAAGAAATATGACTTTCAAACTCTTTTTTGATGCCAGTATTCCTCAGATAACAAAACCTGACAAGGAAGGAAGGAAGGACAGAGGGAGGGAGGGTGGGAGGGAGGGAGGGAGGAAGGGAGGAGGGAGAGAAGGGAGGAAGGAAGAGAGGCAAGCTTTAAAGCAATCTTGTTTATAAATAGTGACAGGCAAGAACAATGTAAGAACACTTGTTTTCACTATGATAACATAAAAATATATTTAATATAGCTAATACTAATATAATTTAACAAGATAAAGAACAGCAGGTATAAATATTAGACTGCTAGAAGACATAGAAAAAAATATCAGTATGTGTGGATGATACAATACTCTAATCCATGAATCTATCTAATAATATACAATATCATACCCAAGAATCTAAGAGGTCTGTTGTATTTTAAAACTCAGTGACTATATTGTTTTCCTCCAAGTCATTTTATTCTGATGTAGAATATCATTGGTGAATAAATTAAAGATGCATCTTAGAAAAAGTCAAATTCATAAGAAACCTTTGTTCTGATACCTTAGATTGGTCTGCTTTCTTTCAACTGCTAAGCCTTTTGTACCTGTGGTTTTTCTTAGTTTGTTTATTTATCAAAGGTACTCATCTAGGTGTGTCCAATATTGAGAGCTGAGAAAATTCTGCCATGACTCAGGTGGAACCATGTTGTCATATTAGTTCCAGAGTTAAACTTTATATTTACAGTGGTTTAATATTGTTGTATTGGGGCCCTTGGGGGCTAAACAGTGAAGAAAAAAAGCCATCAGCTGGAAAGCTGCATGAAAGGAAAATTGATCAGTATTCTGAAAGGTGGCTACTCAAACTCAATTGACTGGGTTATTCTTCCCTTTTCAAAGTATTTCTGTGATGATGGGTATTTTAGGTGAATTTGCACATTAGTAAGATAGAGTGTTGCCACATGTGTACATCTCTGTAGCTAGAACCAAAAAATAATTTTTTGAACTGCTAGGATTTTTTTTTTTTACAAAAGGAAAAAATCATATAATGATCACTTGCTATGATTTTGGTCATAGCAAAGTCAACTCTCTAATACATTAAATTATAAAGATTTTAAAGGCAATATGCATCTCAGCTGGGAATCTTAAAGTGGGAATAAACAGAAGGAGTGTAGGATGGTAAGGAAGCAAATAATCTTGCAGAACATTTTCAACTCTCAAAAAATAAACTTGAAGCAGTAAGCTTTGTCACAACAGGAAATATTGAGCTAAACCAAATGCTCATTAAACATATCATCAACTGCTCTGAACAAAACGGGGATTTACTTTCTGGAAAGCAGTGACATTTTCAGAAAATAAAAATGTAAATATCATTTTTACCTATTAACTCTAATTTGAGAATTACAAACTAATTACAAAAAATAGAAAAGATTAGAAGAAAAAGTATCAGAATGCAAATTCATTTTCCTAGTTCTTCCACTTGGCTTTGTGAGCCAAGAAAAGTTACTTAACTTTCTGAGCCTAGGTTTTGAAATGGAGGCACTAATAATAATAGTGTTATTATTATAGATAAACCATTGTTAAGGTGACTGAAACAAACAAAGGAGTAGATATAGTATACCACCTTTTTGCAAGACAAATAATGAAAGAAGACACTGTATATGCATCTGCTTATTTTTGTAAAAATACATACAGGAAGGACAAATCAAAAACTAACAAAATTGGTTACCTCAAGGATATGAATGGGAATGGGGTAGAAGGGTTGGGGAGCATGAGTTGGTACTTCTCTGATTAGCTGGTTTGCTGTAACTTCATCTTTGGAGTCATGTTCGTGTTTTACAGAAATAAAAAATAAAATTAAAATATCTACAAGGAGGACAGAGGAAACCCTATAATGAATGCAAACAAAAATAAATTAACTGTATTCCAAATGAATAGCATCACTAAACTGAAGGTGAAAATAAAAAGAACTCACCCAAGTAACTTTTTAAACACAGTATTTTGACTATATGCCTTCAGAGTAAGCTAAAAAAGAACTGCAAACAAATGCTGAAGTATAGTTAGTAAAGTTTGTTTTTTCCCCATAATGGTATGTGTTAGCAATTCTAAAACACTTTTTATACATTCTAATTTTGAGATAATAAGTAAATATATTGAGAGTGAGGAAGCTAAAATGAAATCTGTGGTACTGGATTGAAATTGAAGGTATGGCACAAACTCATGATATATAACCTAGAGATAGATGATAGATAGATAGATAGATAGATAGATAGATAGATAGATAGATAATAGGTAGATAGACAAATAGAAATGTGTGTATATTTACACGTACATACATATATTTTCTAGCTCTGTCCACTGAGAGTCTAGAAGCCATGACAAAGTACTAATAGTAGCAATGAGCACATGGACTGCTCAGATCTTGGGTTCTAAATACCATTCTCTAATAAAAGAAACCAATGTTCCTTGGAAAATGTTTTCTTGCACAGCAGGAGCTAGGAGAATATAAGATGAGCCCTGACACATTGTTGTGTCAGAAAGTGAAAGGGTACTCAACAACTAATAGAGACATGATAAACAGACAAGAGAACTAAGTAAAGGAGCATGATGGGCTAATAATCATGGTACAATTTGAGTACCAAATAAAATAATGACAATAATGGATTAGAACATGTGGAAATAGAAAAGATACAGTGATACCCCAAAATAGAGACATAGGAGAAAAAAACCTTGCATTTTATAGAAAAACACTGGTTAATAGATGTAGAAAGAATAATAAGAATTAGTAGGGAAAATAATCATTTTACAACTCCAATGTAATAGATTTAGGCAAGAATTATCAATGGATGCTAACAGCATTAGGTAAAAAGTTTTGGGGAAACAACCTATTAATATGGTCTCCAATTATCTCCCTTTTTTCCTATAAGTGACTTCTCAATTGCAAAAGGGAAAGTTATCTCTACAATGAGGGATGTCAAAAAATTACTTTTGCTTAAGAAAATTACCTATAGCAACTAAGAGCAAATAGCATACTTAAAGAGAAAGAATTAGATATACAGGTCAAATCTCTAATGTTCAAGATTGTTACACAGACCATTGTCATTGCAATAACACAGGAAATAGAGACATAAGATGTAAATATTTTTCTGAATAGGTTAAGCTATCTGTGGATGTCACTGTGCCTAGATATTCAAGAGAATCAGAAGACAGAAGATAAAATACTGACACATTTGAAAATACCAAAATTCAAATTTCTTGAATAAATTGGATTGTAACTCAAAGAATAAAACAAATATTTACATAGCTATGGCAATACAAATGAACAATTGAATGAATAAATAAATAGAGGAGAAGGAATGAAATGTCTTTACAAAAAAATTTAAATAAATGTAGATTTTTCTCCCTCATCCAGGAAGTAGAGCTCAATTTCTTTCTTCTTAAGTGTGGGCTGCATTTAATGACTTGCTTCTGACATATAAAGGATGAAAAGGGAAAACAGTGACTTTACAGCAGAGAACTCTGGCAGACATTACCTTAACCAAGTGATCAAGGTTAACACCACCAATTAGCACATCATATCTGAGGTTATGTAATATCAACATGACTAATAAGTCATGATGTGATGAGGAGGTATCTTCACCTCTGTCATGATCTTTTCCCAAATCCATAACATCAGTCTAATCATGAGACAATATCAGACAAACCCAAATTGAGGAACATTCCACAAAATACCTGACAAGTATGTTCAAACATGCCAAGGTCACAAAAACAAGGAAACACTAAAAATTGTCACAGATTATAGGAGAAAAATGAAACACGGTGACCATATGTAACATGGTGTCATAGATGAAATCTTGGAACAGAGAAAGGACATTAGTGTGAAAACTGAAGAAATTTGAATAAAATCTGTAAATTAGTTAATAGGTTTGTGAGAAATATTAATGTCTTACTTATGACAAATGTTTAATGATTATATAATATGTTAACATTAGGAAAAGCTAGGATAAGAGTACACAGAAAGTCTCTGTGCCGTATTTGCAATTTTTCTCTAAATCTAAAATTATTTGAAGATGAAAGTTTTTTAACAAGGTTAATAATGATAAAAATTACTTGGATAAAATGTTGTACTAAAAAACTCCACCACAAAGATAATACAGTGACAGAATTGAAAGAAAATATTTACAATATGCATTGTAATAACGTAATCACATAATGTGATATCTAATGTAAAATTATAACTTAATTATATAATATAATATTAATGGTATATATATATGTATGTAATGAAAACATATAAAGAGCTTCCACAAGTCAACTAAAGAAAAGCAAACAATGTAGTACACCAGACAAAGTGTGTAAACTTGGAAACAAACACAGAAGTACCTATGACCAATATTTCTATGAGAAGTTTTTGAAAAATCAGAAGATGCAAATCAAAAAAAATGATAACATCAGACTAGCAAAAAATTAAAATGAATGCTAATAATGGAGATTTGGGGACATAGAAACTCAAATAGCCAGTGAGGATGTAAATAGTGCCACATTTTTAGAAGGTAATTGAAATATCTATCAGGATATTAACTTGTAATATTCCATATTCAACAATTCAACAATTAGGAACACAGTCTAGAGGAATGCACTCACTCTTGAAAAGAATATATGTACAGAATGCTAATTAAAAGTTTGGTTCAGACAATTGCAAACAATCTAAATGTCCATAAAAGGGAAAATGTTATTCAGGAAATTGAAAACAATCTAAATGCCTATAAAAATAAAAATTTAAAATAAGAACATGAGTTTATAGAATACTATGCAACTCTTAAAAGTAGAGAAGAGACAAAAAAAAGAACAAAGGAAAAAAGTAGAGAAGAGATGATAGATTAGAGATATATACATACATAGATACATAAATATAGGATGTGCTATAGCTGGCCTAAAGTTTGAACCTGAACAACACTATTTTATAAAAGACAAAGTTGTGTTTTAAAATAAGTTGTAACAGCTGCCCCATTCTCCTCACAATAACTGCTGGCCTTGGCTTCTGCAAATAAAACTGCTAGCCTTTCTCTGCAAAGGCTGCATACCTTCCTTATCAGTAACTGCCAAAATTACTAGCCTTTACTTACCGGTAGTGACTAGAATAAACAGCCCAAGCTAATTCCATCGTGGCCCCTGTGCCCTGTAATAAATAACTAAGATCTGTTATTTCTACTACAACCCAGATGATTTGCAAACTAAGACTTATCTTGACTTCTCTAAGCCACTTAAGTAACAGTCGAAGTGACAATATATCCACAATATGTCCTCTAGTCCTTGGAATGTCCGGAGACCCGCACCCTCCTCTCTGCCCGGGAAATGATTTACGGAATCCCCTAAATGTTTGAACCCCTTCACCCTCACCCCCGCCCCTCACCCTCATCTCTGCCCAGAAAGTGATTTGCAGAATTCACTAGCCCTCAGAATGTCTAAGGCTCCTCACCCCGACCCCCGCCACATACCCTTACCCGGGAGAAAGGTATAAAAGGTATTGACACCCTCCCTCTGGGGCCGCGGGTTAGAGAGACTTGAGTCCTCCGTGGTGGCCGGCAATAAAGACCCTGCAATTTGGCCTACTTTTGTCTTGGTGTTAACTGTCTACGCTCGGTTCAGTACAACATGCGTGTCTAACTTTTCCTGGTTGTGTGACAAGGATTTTTTCTACAACATTAATAAAGGCAGAAACTCTGCCAGTGATTTAGAAAAATATATTAATTTACTCAAGACATCTTAGTAGTAACTGACAGAAACATGCGTAACCAAATTGTATGCTGTGATTTGTTAGCCTATGAATTTCTAAATGTCATTTAAAATTGACATTTGAATCATTTGAGTTATTTTTTAAATTTACTTACAGTCTTCTTCCTGCAGGTATTTAATTAATGCAGATGTATAAACTCTGATGAAATAATAGATCTGCATAAAAGTTTCTGGACACTATTATAGGAGTAATTACTGAACCAGTTTTGGAAATTATTGTGCAACTTTAGCAGTGCTTAATGTTTTCTCTTATTTGTTCTTTACTCTTACTTCCAACTCTGGTAAAACTTATCTCAGTTGATTCTAATGAAAATTTGAGATACAAATCTCTTCTCATCTGACATCTATTCCTCCCATTTCCCATCCTTTACTCTGATTTTAGATATAGGCATTCCATTGAGACGCTTTTAATTCTTGCTAAATCTTGAGACTTTAAAGGAAACTTCCTATCACTTTAAATCTAAAGGTTATGTCTTACATGTCAACATTCACTCTTTCTTTAGATGAACAGTGAAGCTCTACTAGGCTTTCAGAATGTTAATAATGGGATGACTTTGTAAGATAAGCAACAAAGTAGATTCAATAGTCCTCAAATTAGGCATCTTTTCTAAAGTTGGCCATTTATCTCTTGCTGATTGCATACATTTATTTGTTTTCTGAATTATTTCAAATATTTGTTCTTTTCTCTGTTCATGATTTTTAAAAAGTTCATAAACCTCTGAGGATCACTATTCACAGAAAAATACTTAAAACACAATTCATTCACCAACATTTATCTGGAATCTATTCTTATTTAGAATACTCTTTCCCCAGTAACTGTGACATTTGCTGTGATTACTCTTCTTACACCACAGCAAAACAAACAATATAAGAAGCTGGTCAATATTTGTGTTAGGTAGATTGGCCAATATCTACCTGAGAGTCATACAATATACCCTCCATCATGTGACAGGGGACAAAGTTTAAGTGTGACTGTCCATTCATCCTGTTGACTCTTTTGGCATCACAATTTCTGCAGCAGGTTTACTATCTTCTGAATCCAGTCAAAATTACACAGATACTTAGTCATCTTTCAGCTGTAGCTTCTTCCTGCTTTCCCATCATTTCCTCTTGTCTAAAATATCTCAAATTCCATCCTGCCCTTCAGTGCCTACTGAGCTCTTAAAGCAAAAAGCACAAATTAGTTTGGAAAAATTTTTAAAAGTCTCACAAGATAAGGAGGAATTTCTGAATTTCAATTTGACAGTATGTAGCCAAGGTAAAGATGCATCTACCAAAACATTTTATCAATTTCACTTCCAGGTATATACCAAAAGGAAATGTATACAGAATTTTATTGCCATATCTTTGTTATAAGTGGAAATTTGGAACTATATAAATATACATTCATAGGAGAAAATCAATCAATCACAGTATATGTGTAGATGTAATTTTATGCAACAGTTTAATAAACCAGATCTTTATTTGTTAACATGAACTCACTGTAAACAGGTAAAAGTGAAAAGTAGGTTTCAGACTAATGTACATACCATGATTTCATACACATAAAATCAGATGAAAATATGCCAAAATATAATGTTGGTTAAATCTGAATAGTGGTTATATGGCTGTTCATTTCATCACTTTCTTAAATTTTCCAAATTAAAAAAAATGTTTAGTAACCAAAAAGAGAAAGTATTGATTGCATATTTTCAATTTTCTATGCTAATCTTTTTAAAAAATGCATTCAATTATCTAAGTTTACCTATTGACTTATTAATATTTTAATAATTTTCAGTAACAATGTTAAGTACTACTTAAATGCTTTATTATGTTTACTCAGAAAAGAAATAGAGATTGAAGAAGCTGAAAGATGACTAATAGGGAAGGCATAACCTTCAACAATGGTAAAACTATAGATATTTCCCTGAAAAGGAATAATATTACTGAACAAGGGGAGGAATTAGGTGAAATATTGAGGAACACATCATCATGGTAAGTTTGTGAAACAGAGAAAGACCTGGCCTAAATAAGTGTATTGGGAAAGAAGTTTAAAAATGATGCTGGCTATATAAAATACACAGCTTATAAAAGATGATAAGAAATTAGTAAGTGTAAGATGACTTAAGAGAAATGTCATGATTCAAGACATATTAAAGAAGCATTATTCTAGCACTATACTCCTATAAATTGTTGAGAAATATGTTGTTGAGGGGTGACACGATTTTCTAAGACACTTGTTAAATTCCAGATATGAAGACATGGATTAAGATGGTCGCAGTGGGAAAAGAGGGAAAATTTTCAGGGAGAAATGACGGCGTTTTGTGGTTAGAGATGGAATACTCAGTCTCAGCAATAAAGAATCTACACCAAGGGCATAAGCGCTCTCATGCCCCCCACGAATAGCTTCTGATGTGCTGAGAAGACTCTGCCCTCAGGATGTGCAGTCATGGAAGACAGCACTGAATCCCTCAATTCTGAGGTCTCTCCAGCTTTTCTCTGCTGCTGGCCATAGGAAGCCTCAGAGTGTGTGACTTGGTCTTATTCTTTAGCAGAACTGTAGCTCAAATACTACATTGCTCAATAATCATTCTTAAAATGAAGATGCAGGTGCCTTCTACTATTCAGAGTCCTGGGCCTGATTCTCATTTGTCTTGGGTCTGAGCTAAGTCTACTCCTGTAAGTTTCTCAGTTCTAGAGGCAATGTGTGCTCCAGGCTGGAGGCAAGGCTGAAGAATCCATTGTTAGCCTTTACTACCATCTCTCAGCTATATATTCTCTTGGCATTTCTTATAATTCTTATTGTGGTAACTTCTTCTATATTTCATGCACAGATATAGACATACTGAAACATGGATGACTGCCAGCTCATGTATCATTCAACGGGGTACAAGAATTTCCTCTCCAAAATATGCTAACCATGACCAAAAATTTCACAGGTCTTTTTGATAATTCTTTACCACTTAAACTACTTATTTCCTTCCTTTATCCATTTTTTGCCTGCCTTTGAGTAAGTTTTGGTAGGGGTATTTAACTGCAGATACAACTTTTCCAAACTTACATTTATTTTTTCCTAGGCCAATCACTCCCCATGGATATCCAGCAACAAGATTTTCAGGTACTTCCTTTCACAAACACATCATCATTCTAGGATTATTGTCTGCTCCTTTCATTTATATTTAGGTCTATAAGTAAAACCAGAACTATTTTATTATGACACATAACTTCAGTGGAGAGATTAAATTTTTGCTTTACATACCACACCTCAGTTGATGCTATCATCATGTTATTTCCCAAACCTTCCGCCACAGATTTTCTATATAAAATGCATTTCCTACTACTATGGTAGTTACCAGAGGCCACCGCCCATGACACTTCAGGTTCTATCTGTGATAGGGGGAGTATAACCATAACTCAGCCTTCAATAAAGAAATTTTTTCAACAACACAATATTCTAGGTGTATTAGTCCGTTATCATGCTGCTGATAAAGACATACCCGAGACTGGGAAAAAAAGAGGTTTAATTGGACTTACAGTTCCACATGGCCTCAGAATCACGGCGGGAGGCAAAAGGCACTTCCCTCTCTCTCTTTTTTTTTTTTTTGAGACAGAGTCTTGCCCTGTCTCCCAGGCTGGAGTGCAGTGGCAAGACCTCAGCTAATTATCACGCCTGGCTAATTTTCATATTTTTGTTCAGATGTGGTTTTACCATATGCCAGGATGGTCTCGAACTCCTGACCTTGTAACCTGCCTGCCTCGGCCACTCAAAGTGTTGAGATTACAGGCGTAAGCCACCGTGCCCTGCCAAAAGACACTTCTTACATGGCCTCAGCAAGAGAAAAAATGAGGAAGATACAAAAGCAGCAATCCCTGATAAAACCATCAGAACTTGTGAAACTTATTCACTACCATGGGAACAGTATGGGGGAAACTGCCCCCATGATTCAAATTATCTCCCACCAGGTCCCTCCCACAACATATGGGAATTATGGGAGTACAATTCAAGATGAGATTTAGGTGGGACACAGAACCCAATCATATTACCAGATATCATTATGAAGCACTGACTGTCTGCCTCCCAACCAACTGAATGTACAATGGGAAAAATTCCTTGTTCATTCTCAGCACTCTGACCAGGAAATAGCAGTTACATGAGTGTTCTTACCAGAGAATCACTGACATTGATTTAGTCTGTACATAGTATTCCTACAAATGTACTCCTCTGGCCTGAGTCTCTATCATCTTGAACCACTCCCTCCCCACTTTTAAATACACCTTTTTTTTCTTTTGTTTTTTGAGTTGGAGTCTTGCTCTCTTGCCCAAGATGGAAGGCAGTGGTGCGATCTTGGCTCACTGCAACTTCCACCTTCCAGGTTCAAGCAATTCACCTGCCTCAGCCTCCCGAGTAGCTGGAATTACAGGCACCCACCACCACACCTGACTAATTTTTTGTATTTTTAGTAGACACAGGTTTTCACTATGGTGGCGAGGCTGGTCTCGAACTCCTGACCTCAAGTGATCCACCTGCCTCGGCCTCCCAAAATGCTGGGATTGTAGGTGTGAGCCACAGCACCCAGCCTAAATACACTTTTAAAAGAAGTTTTAGGTTTACAAAAAAAAAACATACGGAGTGAAAAGTAGAAAGCTCCCTATACCCCCTCAACACCCTCCCCGCCGCCAGTTTCCCCTATGATTAACATCTTGTATTATTGTGGCAATTTGCAATCTATGAGCCAATACTGATACCTTATTACTAACTAAAGTCCACAGTTTACATTAGGATTCACTCTTTACGTTGTACATTCTATGGATTTTGACAAATGCATAATGACATGTATCTAACATCAAACTATCACACAGACTAGTTTCACTGCCCTAAAAATCCTGCATGCTTCTTCTATTCATTTTTCTCTCCTTCCCTCAAGCTCCTGTCAATCACTGATATTTCAAAATTCTTTATGGTTCCATAGTTTTGTTTTCCCTGGAATGCTATATTGTTGGAATCATATGGTATGTAATCTTTTCAGATTGGCATCTTTCACATAACAATATGCCTTTATGGTTCTTTCACATCTTTTCATGGCTTGATAGTCCATTTATTTTTATGTTGCTGCCCTTTTATTACAATCAAGATATTATTAAATCCTTCCTGGCTGAGGATACACGTTCTTTCCCAGGATGCTTGGGAAGTGGATGCTCCATTAGTGTAGAAATATCTGTTGTCTTTTATATCTCTACATTATCTTTTCAGGCAGCTTACAGTAATGCCAGGTTCCCTGGTTCTTTATGAATATTCTGTGGGTGAATCACTGGTGATAAATGGCTATACAGACATATGAATATAATCAACATAACCTGAGGAAAAAAACCCAAATGATGATTCCAACCTGCTTTTCTTTTAGGCGGGTAATCAAGGCATACTGATTGATAAACTTTCTTCAAATAACTCAATCAGAGTTGTTTGGTTAACTTCAGAGTTTGCCCTCAGGTCACTTCTCCACTTCCAGGGAAAGCAAATCCAGGGTTTGTCTCAGTATGGATCCTTACCTATACCCCACCTTGAGAGAATTAAGAGACACATTAAGAGAGATTACATACCATATGATTCCAACGATATAGCATTCCAGGGAAGACAAAACTATGGAACCATAAAGAATTTTGAAATATCAGTGATTGACAGGAGCTTGAGGGAAGGAGAGAAAAACGAATAGAAGAAGCATGCAGGATTTTTAGGGCAGCGAAACTAGTCTGTGTGATAGTTTGATGTTAGATACATGTCATTATGCATTTGTCAATTAAGCTCTGAGGCGCTCTCTCAGGAAAAGAATAATAGCATCCTTTCCCATTTGTCATTTATGCGCTCTCTTCTCATCTCTCACAGTTTCTCCCTTTCCATTTTTGTGGGGATCGCTCCAGCATAGAGGCCTTTTGACCGTGCCTCTGCCATAATGTGAGCTTGAGCCCAGACACATTTCCCCCTTCTGGAGGCAGTCGAACTATGGGGAAGCAGGAACTAAAAATGGATGATTCTGTTGAAGTTATTTTAGACTCCCTGACGCCGACACAATGGCTTGGTGATGGCTGTGTGGTCTTACCAGACATTGTGTTTTATCTTAAATCTTGTTCCAGGCTAGTTTTATGACTCTGTTTACTGAGCACTGCTTAGGCCCTGTCGCCATTCATGTGACTCTTGGAGATTGTTGCCTTTGAAGATTTGTGATTCCTTCTGACCTTTAAGGAATGTCCCCTTTCCAAATGTAAACCCTTGCTCAATAGATAAGAAAATCACCTGCTTGTTTTGTGATTCTTATGTTCACTTTTATGGCCCCTGATTAAGTACTTCTTTTGTTTACTAGTATTTTATCTTCTACCCCAGACCTTCTGTGTTGTAACTTTTTGTTCCCCTTTATTGTATAGAGTCAACAATGTGGGTTGATGTCAGCTGCTGAAAGTATATATTGGGACCCTATGCACAAATAAAATTGCTGTGTAGGCATTGCCTATGCAGTCCTCCAGACCCCGCTTTCCTGTCTATCTTCATTTCTCATGCACTTCTCTCCTTCCAGGTTGGGACCCTCTTGCTGGCCAAGAGCTTCCCCGGCAGACATGCCGATCCCGAGAGGCTAAGACAACATTTGAGACAACTGAAAATTAGAACCCTTTCTGAATATTTGATGATACTAAGAAATTATTTCTTTTTAGGTAGAAAGTGATATTGATATGTGTGTGTATACATGTATATATATTCAGTGGTAAAATAACATTTTGCTTCGTCTTGAATTGTGAGGAGATGGCAGTTAACCTGTGGCTGACTAAAGACAAAGTTGACGTATGAGTGAGTGAAAGTGAGGATGAGAGAAGGAACTGGTTCTTAGTTGACTGGGGACCGGTTGGTAGGCATTCTTGTTGAGATCTGAATTTGGATTTTAATTCGAGTACATAGCAGTGCACCTCCTGTATTCCAAAAGATTCTTTGCTTATTATCTAGGTTGCCTCCTGAGATAGTATACAGTACTCCTGGGATTCCAGAACACAAATATTACCATCTAGGATTTCTCTTACAAAATGCAGCATCCATTCTCCCCAGGAGCCTATAAGACAAGCAAGTTAATAATCAGCAAGGTATTGATAACTCTGAACATCTACAAAATTTAAAGTTGGTTTCAGGGTGAATGGCTTAAGTCACAATAATTTGAAATAATATAAACAGTGGATTGAAAATAAGAAATCTAGAAGACATGTAGATTGATTAGACTATGCCAAAATAATTTTTATGAATGTACCTCAAGACCTGAGCTGCTTCAATGATATAATGCTGCCACCTGGTGGTTATGTCCTTTTACTGCAGTAAGATTGTGTAGTTGACAGGTAATGAATGCTTCAGTGAAAAGTTAGGCTTTTCTGAGCAGTAACTATTTGGAATTTTATCTGAGACTAAGTTGAATGTAACTTGTTCAAAACACAAAATTCAGTGAATCACTGAAGCCTTGATTTCCCTTTATTCTCAAATTTCCTTTGTAGTATCATGAATGATAAAGGAGAGATGGGGCATCTGTTGGATGTTGGGTACGTTCTGATAATTTTTGTCTCTTATTAGAAACAAAGCCACCTTCACAATCGTGGTGGTGTGGGTTGATCTAACAGCCAACATTTTAATGGAAATCGTGTTTGGAACCCAGGAAGGAAACTTTAGAAATAATAATTTAAACTGAGGACAATATGAGAGTGTGGGAGAGGTCAGACAATTCTGAATGTGGTGGGTGGTGGTTGGGAGGGGGCCACGTGGAGGACAGAGTTGGAATGCTCCAGAGCTATAATCTATCTGAAGCAATCCATATCATACCCAGGGTGAGTTTTGGGTAGCTCATAAATTTTTTAAAATTGCTTCCGATGTCAACAAAAATGCTTGGTCGGGTGCAGTGGCTCACGCCTGTAATCCCAGCACTTTGGGAGGCTGAGGCAGGTGAATAATGAGGTCAAGAAATCGAGACCATGCTGGCCAACATGGTGAAACCCCGTCCCTACTAAAAACACAAAAATTAGCTGGGCATGGTGGGGTGTGCCTGTAATCCCAGCTACTGGTAGGGAAAGGCAGCCAGGGGTGGGGTGGGGTGGGGGATGCCGAGGCAGGATAATCACTTGAACCTGGGAGGTGGAGGTTGCAATGAGATGAGATTGCGCCACTGCACTCCAGTCTGGCAACAGAGCAAGACTCCGTCTCCAAAAAAAGAAAAGATCTGAGGTCTCGTTGAAAATCAGAATATTGAAATGAACTGATATTCCCAGCTGTATGATTGCGTAGGGCATGTGTTTTCCAGTTTGCTTCAGTCCTCATCTGGCAAGTTTCACTCATTTGCCAGACTGGACTCTGTAGCCATTTATATCTGCAACCCCTGTCTCACAGCTTTTAGATTTTGATGGAAGAAAAATGAAAATTGTGGCTGTTAGAGTTGGAAGAGAACACCATGGCATGCAGCCTAGCCCCCTTTTCAAGAAGTAGAAAACTAGATTTGCCAAAGGTCACACACCTGTGGAGAGCAGAGCTAAAGCTCAGGACTTCCTGGAGCTTTGTGTATTTGCTTGGGCATGCTTTAGATTTTGGGTAACCTGATGCAAGTCAACTAGCTACAACGTCTCTCATTAGCCACATTTGTATAATCGGTACAGTGTGCTAATAATATTTTCAGAAAAATATTTGTTAGTTTAGCTTTTAACACTCCACATTGATGGAATACGTGAGTGTAGTAGTATATAAAAGCCATACAGATCCCCCCAGAAGAATTTCTAGGATATTATATCTCTTCTGCACTGCCCAAGATGGTAGCTACTGCCAACATTTGCCTATTCAAACGTGTACTCTGATTAGTTGAAGTTAAATAAATCCAGTTGCACTAGCCATATGTGGCTAGTGGCTACCATGTTAGCACAGATATAGAACATTTCTACTATTGCAGGAAATTCTACTGGGCAGCACTTGCGTGATTTGAAAATTGTAAGGTTATTGCCGAGTTTAAAATGAGGAAACTGAGGCCAGCACGAGACAAATTAAATTCCAGTTTATTTAGTTCCCAGGCGAGGTTCTGTGGTCCCGGGGGTGGGGGAGGGGGGAGAGACACCAGAGAGACACCAGAGAGACCAGAGAAGTCGCGCCCGGCTGTTCGGGGCGTGGGGTTTTATAGGGGGTGAGGGCAATAGATTGGTCAGTGGGGAAACAAAGCATGGGCAACTGCATTGGTCATAGAGAGACTGGACCTGGACTTGGCGAGCTGACATTGGTCAGGCTCTTGGTGGGATTTTTGAAT
>CAUYNN010009252.1:0-25974 GCA_963574175.1 Chiropotes sagulatus
ATTTTCCAGCTTGGATTCATTCTCTTCGTCACATTCAGGTACACCTATCAAACGTAAATTAGGTCTTTTCACATAGTCCCATATTTCTTGGAGACTTTGCTCATTCCTTTTTACTCTTTTTTCTCTAATCTTGTCTTCTCGTTTCATTAAGTTGGTCTTCAGCCTCTGATATCCTTTCTTCTGCTTGATCAATTTGACTGTTAAAACTTGTGCATACTTCGCGGAGTTCTCGTATTGTGTTTTTCAGCTCCATTAATTAACATATATTCCTCTCTAAATTGTCTATTCTTGTTAGCATTTCGTCAAACCTTTTTTCAAGGTTCTTAGTTTCTTTACATTGGGTTAGAACATGTTCTTTTAGCTCACAGAAGTTTCTTATTTATCCACCTTCTGAAGCCTAATTCTGTTAATTCATCACACTCCTTCTCCATCAGGCCTTGTTCCGTTGCTGATGAGGAACTGTGATCCCCTGTAGAAGGAGCAGCATTCTGATTTTGAGTGTTCTCAGCCTTTTTACACTGGTTTCTTCCCATCTTTGTGAATTTATCCACCTGTCGTCTTTGTAATTGCTGACTTTCAGATTGGGTCTCTGAGTGGATGCCCAGCTTGTTGATTCCCAGTGCTGGAATCTTTGTAATTTTCACTGCGACAACCCACTTCGCCGGCTGAAACAGTGGCACTGAGATTCGTGGTGCTTTTCTGCCCGGGAATCTCTGGTCTGGCTTCCCTCTTCAGTCTCTTTTTCAATCAACGGAATGGGCGACTCTACCTTCCTGGAGCTCCAAACGTTGACCAAAAGGGCATCCAGTCCCGTTTACTCCACACCAAGAACCGCTGCGCCAGGGTGCCGGCAAAACAGCCGCGCCAGCCACAAGAGTCACGCTGGCAACCCGTGGGGCTCCTCCGCTGGGAATCTCCTGGTCCGTGGGCAACAAAAATTTGTCTAGAAGTTTGGCGTCCACTTGTTCTCTGCGCTTTCACTGGGAGCTACAATCCTGAGCTGCTAGTAATCGGCCATCTTGGATCTCTCTCCCAATGCAGTCTTTTTTACAAGATTTATTGAAGAATAATGGGTACCCTTTACAGATTTGTTTTTTTTGGGGGGAGGCAGGGAGGGCGCTGGTTAGCAAAGAAAAAGACGTCAGAAGGAGCCAAATCAGGATGATAAGGTAGAGGCCTAATGATTTTTCATCAGATCTTTCACAGAATTGCCCTTGTTTGATGAGAGAAGTGAGATACTGTCATGGTAGAGAAGGACTCTCTGGTGAAGTCTTCCTAGGTAGTTTTCAGCTAAAGCTTTGGCTGATGGTTTCAAAACACTCTCAAAATAAGCAAATATATCATTCTTTGGCCCTCTAGAAAGTCAACAAGCAAAATGTCTTGAGCATCCCCAAAAAACTGTGGCCATGACCGTTGCTCTTGATCAGTATGTTTTTGCTGTGATGGGATCACTTCTACCTCTTCGTAGCCATTGCTTTGATTGTGCTTTGTCTTCAGGATCCTGCTAGTAAAGCCAAGTTTCATCTGCTGTTATAGTTATTTGAAGAAGTACTTCAGGATCTTGATCCTGCTTGTTTAAAATTCCCATTGAAAGCTCTGCTCTTGTCTGCAGCCGATCGATCTGGGTGCAACAGTTTTGGTACCCAGTGAGTGGAAAGTTTGCTCAACTTGAATTTTTCAGTCAGTATTGTGTAAGCTGAATCAATTGAGGTATCCCCTTGCGAAAAGTTTATGGGGACAGTGCTCCATATAAATCAGCAGTTTACAAATGGCTAACTCATTTTAAGAAGGGATGAGACAGTGTTCAAGATGAAGCATGCAGCAGCAGACCAGGGTGTTGGCTGTGGTTTCTGCTGTTAATTGTGAGTCCTCTGTAATCAGGGCATGAACAAGATGAATTTTTTTCCTTGTAAATTGATGTGGACGGTCAGCTGCTGCAGCCTTCATCTTTAACATTGTCTTATCCCTTCTTAGAACGAGTAATGCATTTGTAAACTGCTCATTTATTTGGGTCATTGTCCCCATGAACTTTTCATAAAGCGTCAGTGATTTCACCATTCTTCCAACCAAGCTTCACCTTAAGTTTGATGTTTGTTCTTTCTTCAACTTTAGCAGAATTGATGTCACTGTGAGAAGGGCTCTTTTCAAACTGATGTCTTATATTTCTTAGTGCCTCAAACTAGATCTCTTTCAGACATGTTATAACAAGTTCCTGTGAGTTTATTTTGGTGCAAAAATATTTTGAAATCCGTGCATAGTTGTTTCATAAGGCACATTTTCTGTGAATTTTTTGAAGACTCCTTGTATTCTGGCAGAGATATTTTTACCAATATAAACAAAGGAAGGGAGTTAATAATGTTCAGTTATCTTTGCTATCTTATTAGCTGTTTTGCCAGTGATAAATGGTAAGATTCACTCTCCAAAGATGGTTTTTAAAACTTTAAAAGTTAATGACTGTCATTTTTCCCTGTTTTTTAAAGAAGGCATTTATTGTTTGATCCTGCAGTCCTTATTTTCATTTTATTTATTAGACACAGTAAAAGATTCTCCACAGCCCAAGGCTCCTAGGTATGTGTAGAGTGTAAAAATATGCAATTAAATGAAACAGGGCAGCTAAAATTCCACCACAAAGTGAAAACAAAGTTCAGGGATTTATTTAGTAAAAAATGATAAGTTAAAAAGTAGATCCTGGCCAGTTCCCTAAGGTTAACAAATTAGAGCTCTGCTGAATTAGGATGAGGGGGGTCTTCTATGAATAAACAAGGCCTCCAGGGACTGACACAAGGAAAGAATTCAGAGCTTCAGACCTGGGAAGGAATTTCACAGGAAATGGCCTTGCTGTGCCCAGAATTCTCCGACAGCTGTCCTCAGGGCACTGCACTTGATATTACATAATGACAGGGGGACATATAAATAATCTGGTTGAAATGACAGGTCGAGGTCAGTAACCACTTGCACACATTTAGCTGTGGTACATGAGCCCCTGATGGGGAGCGGTAACTCACATGCTGTCTACAATGGAGCACCTGGCTTCAGTCCTCAGTCACATTTCTTCTTGTCCCACTTCTACTCTAAGCAGCATATGCTATGGCATATACTAAGCACTGTGGGGAGGGTTTGCTCATTCGGCCATGCTGGGACACTTCCCAGGGCCCAAGGAAAGGGAGACCATCCAGGGGACATGGAGGTCTCTCCACACTCACTCTTGACAACTACCCCCACCTCATTATTCTCCACAGAGCAACGTGTTTCAATTCATTCTCTAAAGATTTTATTTATATCTTATTTCTGAAGGGTCTTATCCCTTTGATGACCCTCCACTGAAAAGAGGATAAAATGCAGACACAACCTCATGGTTTCTGGTGTGATTACTGTCTGTCTACTCAACGTCATCTCTGGTCACTCTCTTGCTCAGGACACTGGCCTCCTTGTTTTTTTTTTTCCCCCTCTCAATTCTTAGGTTTCTTCTTAGGACCTTGGCATGTGCTATATTCTTCATCTGGAACGTTCTTCTTTCCAACCTTCATTTTCCTCATCTTTTCCAATCTTCCTTCTTCCTCATCTTTTAGTCAAAATTGAAATAACCACCTGCTCTGAAAGACCATGCAGTGTTGGGTTCTTCTTGCCCCTATCAGTCTCCATCTCAGCCCCTTGTTTGTTTCCTTCATGGAACTATTACCATTGTAAATGATGTGTGTGTGTGTGTGTATATTTGCTTGTTTGGCCATTTCTGTCATCAGAATGTAACCGCCCTATGAGCTGCAACCATCTGTGTCTTGTTTACTGATGTAATCCCAGCACCCAGAATGGGGTTCAGTATGTAATGAATAGTACTTAATAACTAGCTAAAGAATAAATGAAGGAAAAGTAATGGTGCTATCCATGAACTCTTCTAGGTAATGAGTCACCATTTTGTGATCTCCCTCCCTTTCAGTTTAGCCTCTTAAATCCCACTGTAAGTATGTGCCACTCCCAAGTGGGAAGAGAATGTTTACAGTGCAAGTCTTTCACCATGAGAACTTTAGGTCTAGCAGTGCTTGCTTGACTTATTGAAACACCTAAAAATCATATTGGAATTTCATTAAATAGTTAAGTCCCTGATTAATGTGACCACTGTGTCCTCAACATGCTAAGCAGATCTTGAAGACAACATCACTCTCTTGAACTTCTTAGTCACTAGTGCTGTCTTTTATAGCAATTACCTCATCCATTCTTCTCTTTTGCCACGAGATCCCTCAAATCTGTTTCTTCCTCTGCTGTTTCCATTTCACGAGTTCCCCTGTTCACCACCATCAGTTCCTTGCCATTCCTCTCTGATGTTTCCATTTTAGTCCATTTGATTTTTCTTTTCATGTTTTTTCTCCTCTGCATAGACCTCGGTGGTCTTTACATTATTGTCTCTTGGATCTCCAGACTTTGTTCCTGTCCCTTCTCTTTGTGGCTCCTTTTATTAATTATTAGTTCCTTGATTTGACAAAACGATTCCATGTCTAAACCCAGTTGGCTCTTTTCCCAGTGCTGTTTATGTTAGGGACATCATCCTTCCACACGTCCTGGACATGCAGGCTTCAGCATTTCTCTAGATCTAGATCGTGTAGCAGATACTACGTTCTGCCGTATTCTGAGCACTCTTCTTTGTGACCTGTATCAAAGTTCACATTGTCCAAATAGTCAAGAGCTGTGACTGATTATCTACTATTTGCTCAGCACCATGATGTTGGACCAAGTTCAACCCATTATCCAAGGACAGATTTTCCTTCTTTTCTCCATCCTGAGGCCTTCCCCTAATAAAGTGAGTATGCCCTTCTCAGGTTCCAAAAGTTCACACAAGGCGTACTATTGGGCTTCTCATTTATTTACTTAAAAGTATTTGTTGATTACCACCTACTATGTGTCAGACACTGTTCTGGGTGGTCAATGGTGAACAGATAGTCTAATTGCCTATAGATTCCTTGATTTTAGCCAAAAGGCCAAGAAGCGATAGTTGCCTATAGATTCTAGTGGGATGTGTACATATTTATAGTGTGTGTGGAATATGTGTATATATCTATGAGTTTCTATATATAAAAATTTAAAATATATTACTATATGCTGTTCTCTAGCTTTATATAAGTAAATTGTGTCTGGCCAACAGAGTTGTAAGTTTTTCAGGAAGCTTTTTTTTTTTTTTTTAATGTTTGTGTACCACACTGCCTGAGAGAACATTGAGTACAGAGCAGTTATTTAGTATGTTCAGCGAGTTCACTGAGAATGGAATAGAGGCATACTTCATTTTATTATGCTTAGCAGATACTGCATTTTTAAAAACAAATTGAAGATTTATGGCAACTCTGCATTGAACAAATCTATTGGTGCCATTTATGCAAAAGTTTATGCTCACTTTGTGTTTCTATGTCACATGTTGGTAATTCTTGTAGTATCTCAAGCTTTGTGATTATTACTGTATCTGTTATGATAGTCTGTGGTCATTGATCTTTGCTGTTACTATTGTAATTGTTTTGGGGTGCCACAAACTGTGGTCCTAAAAGACTGTGTGTGATAAATGTGTGTGTTCTGATTGCTCCACTAACCAATTGTTCCTCTGTTTCTCTTGCTGTCCTTGGCCTCCTTATTCACTGAGACATGATAATATTGAAATTAAGCTGTACATGTTCAAATGAATTGAAGAGTTGCAAATCTCTCACTTTAAGTCAAAAGCTAGAAATGATTAAGGTTAGTAAGGAAGGCATGTCAGTAGCTGAGACAGCTGAAAGGTAAGCCTCCTGTACCAGGTAGCCAAGTTGTGAATGCAAAGGAAAAGTTCTTGAAGGAAATTAAAAAGTGCTACTCTAGTAAACACAGGGATGATAATAAAGTGAAACAGCTTGATATGGGGATAGAACATCAGACATAACACTCAGTATTATAGCGTAACACTCCCTTAACCCAGATCCCAATCCAGAGCAAGATCCTAACTCTCTTTAATTCTATTAAGGCTGAGAGAGGTGAGGAAGCTGCAGAAGAAAAGTTGGAATCTAGCAGAGATTGATTCATGAGGTGTAAGGAAAGAAGCTGCCTCTATAATATAAAAGTGCAAGGTGAAGCAAAAAGTTCTGATGGAGAAGCTGCAACAAGTTATCCAGAAGATCTAGCTAAGATCACTGATGAAGGTGACTACACTAAGCAACAGATTTTCAAGGCAGGCAAAACGGCCTTCTATTGGAAAATGATGCCATCTAGGACTTTCATAGCTGGCCAGAAGTCAATGCCTTGGCTTCTGAGAACATGCTGACTCTCTTGTTAGACACTAATGCAGCTGGTGACTTTCTGTTGAAACCAAGGCTCATTTATCATTCCAGAAGTCCTAGGGCCCTTAAGAATTATGCTAAATCTACTCTTCCTGTGCCTTATAAATGGGACAGCAAAGTCTAGATGACAGCACATCTGTTTACAGCACAGTTTACTGAATATTTTAATCCCACTGTTGAGATCTACTGCTCGGGAAAAAATACTCAGTTGAAAATATTATTGCTCATTGACAGTGCAACTGGTCGTCCAAGGAGATTTGCGAGGAGATTAATGTTTTCATGACTGTTAACATCCATACTACAGCTCTTATTATTTAAGGAATACATTTTATAAGGCTATAGCTGCCATAGATAGTGATTCTTCTGATGATTCTGGGTCAAGTACATTAAAATCTTGTTGAAAAAGATTTACCATTCTAGATGCCATTGGGAACATTTGTGATTCATGGGAGGAGGTCAAAATATCAGCAGTCACAGGAGTTTGGAAGAAGTAAATTCTAACCATCATGGATGACTTAGAGGAGTTCATGACTTCATTGGAGAAAGTCACTGTAGATGTGGTAGAAATATCAATAAACTGGAATTAGAAGTGGTGCCTGAAGATGTGACCAAATTGCTGTAATTTTATAATAAAACTTTAGCAGATGAGGAGTTGCTTCTGTGGATGAGCAAATAAAGTGATTTCTTGAGATGGAATCTTCTCTTGGTGAAGCTGTGAACATTGTTGAAACAGAACAAATAATTAGAATATTGCATAACTTATTTGATAAAGCAACCTCAAGGTTTGAGAGGGTTAACTTTAATTTTGAAAGCTCTACTGTGGGTAAAATGCTATTAAACAGCATTGCATGCTACAAAGAAATCTTTCATGAAAGGAAGAGTCAACTGATGTGGCAAACTTCATTGCCATCTTATTTTAAGGAATTGTCACAGCCACCTCAGTCTTCATCAGCCACCACTCTGATCTGTCAGCAGCCATCAACACTGAGGCAAGACCAGCCACTAGCAAAAGGATATGACTCATCCAAGGCTCAGATAATCAGCATTTCTTGAAATAAGGCATTTTTAAATTACAGTATTTACATTTTTTAAGACATAGCACTGTTATACACTTAGTAGACTACAGTATAGTAGTGTAAACATAACTTTCATAGGCACTGGGAAACCAAAAAACTTGTATGACTCACTTTATTGTGATTTGCCCTTTATTGTGTTATTTGCCCTATTGTGGTTGTCTAGAAATGAACCTTCAGTGTCTTCAAGATATGCCTTTATGTAGAGAAGTACATTTAAGTGAGATGCAAAACCCCATATATCATTGCACTGATACATTGTACAATTGAATTATAGCTTTCTATGTAAATGTCCTGCTGTATTAATGGGTGACTCCTTATTATAAGGTTCAGGATACAGTGATTCACTATATAGGTATATATGACAGTTTCATGTAAAGTTCACAGTGTAAACATTGCAGTGTTTCTAGACCTAGAGTTGTAAGTTCAAGTATAACAATATGCATTTATAATTATATAACTGTGTAACCTCTCAGTACAATCATAAAAGTGGAAAATATTGAAGTATCCAGAAACTTGATAGGAACTGGAATATCAGCAGTACCATTTTAGCAAGCTTCCCACACAGCAGCTGTGCAAAGCCATTGTTGTCACAATAAAATAGATAAATTTATCTACTTACTTAAAGACAGAGTTTATGAGAGCACATAAAGCTACATTAAACTGATTTTACAATGGAATTAAAAGCATGCTAGAAGGCTTCTATGTTATGTGCTTCTGCACAGTAAATGGGATCTGACCCTACAAAGTAAAAGTGAATAGAGTTGCGCTCATGTTAAAATTGAGTATAAAAGGAAATAGAGAAGGAAATACAACGAATAACAGCAACTAAATGTGTAATGTTCTTTAAGGTCTGATGTCCTTTGAAGGTCTTCTCACAGTGGTTGGTGTAGACAGTCCTATATACCTGAAGTCGCTCACCTGCATTATTTGGCCATATCAGCTTTCTTTACCAAGTCCACATAGAAGATACCAGCATAGTCCTCCTAAAGCAAAAGGCATTGCCCAGGAGCACTGGTGCCTTTGGACTGTATTGTAGGTACCATAAGATTTTTAGCACACATAGAATCTAGAATTTAATGAGCAAAGACTCTGTTCACTCAGAATTTTTTTTTTTAATTCTGTACATGTTTTAAACACTGAATCAATGAATTCTTCCATATACACGTGGTTAATTGACCTAAAAATTCACCAATCCTGGCTGTTTTTACCTCGCTCAAAGACAGCTTGCCATCTGACCCTTCTTAAATGAAGGGTTTTTGTTTTGTTTTGCGTTCTTTCTGTCCTGTTTTTTGGGAATAGGGTGAGGGTTACTGAGAATGATTTTCTTGTGAGTATTATAGACGGTGATTATAGCATGTGGCAAATAAGATAGATTAGCAGAGTAAGAGCTGACCATAAAAAAAAAACTGGTGTTTCATACTGTGTACATTTCAGAAGACATTCTACAAAGATACTTATTTGATCAAAGGCCTAAGGTAGCCTTTCAAATGATGTATGAGTATATTTGCGTATTTTATTTTAGGGTACCATGCCACATTTCTTTGTCTAAGAATACACTTGATCCCAAAATTTTAGAGTGTCAAGGCTATAACTGACTCTATCTTTAGGCTTTCCTGGGAAAAATTTATCAGGATATTCTGATTCTAAAGCAAAATCACTAGTAATTAAATTATGATCCTATGAAAATTCTAGTTAAAGCGAAGGCAAGTGTATTTGTCAAGCCTATGTTTAAGATAATGTGGAAAAATGATATGAAAGCAGCAAAGAATATTGTGAAAATAAAGCCATTCGAAATCTATATAGGAGTAATTTTATCCATGGAACAGGAGAATCTAGGTATAGATGCAAATACATATGGGAATTTACTGTGCGATTAAAAATGTATTTCAAGTCGATGGATAAGAGAGGCCTTTTTCAAGAAATTTATGTTGGGTAATTGGCTGACCGTTTAGGAATATAAAACAACAACAAGATCTTCACTGAAGTCTTTATAACAAAATTAAGTCCAGAAGGACTGAAGTTTAAAAGTTAAAAATTATAGTTGTAAAAGCACTAATAGAAAACATGGATAAGTTATTTTCATAATTTTTGATTAGAGAAGGCCTTTCTTGTAAAACTGCCAACACAGAAGCCTTAGAGGAAAGAAACTAAATATTTTGACTACATAAGCATTAAAAACTCTGTATTACCAGAAAAGGCCATAGACAATATTAACAAGTATATGACCAACTGGGGAAAAATATTTGCAACACAGAATAGCCAAAGACTTACTGCCTTAATAAGTAAAGAGTATAGTAAATTACTAAGACAAAATTCAAGATATAGATGAAGGGAATTTTCAGTTTGGGATTATGTTGGATTGATATGACACGAATTCAGATAGAAGGGCTTAACAAAATGAGGGCTTTTCTCACACAAAAAGTCTGAAAGCAATCCAGCCTTTAAGCCTGGCACACAGGCCTCACAGTGCATTTGGGGCTTAGCCTCTTTCTGTTTGGCTATCTTTAGTGGGTGGCTTTATTCTTCATGAGAACAAGATACCTGCTCCGTTTCCAGCCACTACATCTGAAGCAGATGGCAGCAGCCAATAAAATTTGTGCCAGTCAAGTGTGCCCTTTAATAAGCTCTGCTAGAGAACTTTTCCACTTAGCTAACCAGCCGCAAAAAGAGTCTGGTAAGCTAGGCACTTTTCTGGCCCAAACAAAATTAGGGATTGCCTGTAAGGAAGAAAGGAAGAATGGATAATGTGTAGGCAGCCAGTTTTGTATGCTGCAGATATGAAAGCAACTCACAGATAAAGAAACACAAATGGCTTGTAAACATATGGTTAATTACCTTATAAATAAATGCAAATCAAGACAATAGTGTGATACTACTACTTTTCATGTATCAGATTAGTAATTATCAAAAAGTTTGCTAATACCCCATTTTTGTAAGGCTGGCATTTCCTTATGGGGAAGATAGGTACTCTTGAACACTGTTTCTTGTGGGTGTAAATATTTTTTAGAGGAAAGTCTAGGAATCTGTAGTAAATAAATGTGTATGCTGATTGATTCATCAACTCTATGTTTAGAAATATATCCTGTAGATATATTCATACACGTGTGAAAGGTAAATATGTCCAGATGTTCACTGTGGTATTACTTGCAATAGCAAAAAAAAGAAAAAAAGAAAAACACAAAATTGGAAAGAATCTAAATGTCCATCAGTAGGATACTAATTAAAGAAGTGATGGCATCTATGTCCAAGAGCATATTCATTGTTGAAAAGTCTAAGCTAAATTTGTGTGTGCTGAGATGGAGGATCTCTGAGTTATATTGTTGAATTTGAAAAGTCAGATTGAGAGTAGTTTATATAACGTGATCCTGTTGAACGAAAAATTAAAAAAAAAAATGCCTGGATTAAATATGGACAATTTCAGAAAGGATATACAAAGAACTCCTTTTTTTCTGACTAAAACTTTTTATTTGTGACTTTATTGATAAGAATAATATTTTTTAGGGCCAAGTGACAGTGAATATAGTGCATTGAAAATTGCCTTGGTGTGGCTTTTGCCTGCAAGGGACTCTTGATGGTACTTACCTCTATAGAATAGGCCTTGGAGTAAGACACTTTCATTTTATATAATTTTGTGGGGTTTTTGTTATTGTTGTTATTTATAACCTGCAGGGTTGGTTTTTATGGTACATTTCTTACAAGAATAGTAATTTCTTGAAAATTTACTTTTTGGTCATGGGATAGTCAAGACAGTTAACAACCATTAAGGATGCCAATGTAACAGTCAGCTGAATACCAACCACCCCTCCTTTTCTTGATGTAAAATGAGGGATATACCTGGTCGTTGGACATAGTATCTATGCTATGTAAATTGTATATGGAGATATATTTTCTTATTACAGTAGAAGTATTTTTGTCCCAAGCCTCCACTACCTATGTTGTTTGTTCTCTTACTTGCTGGGGTTTTTCTCTAAATTTTACCTTTATCAGAGAGGGCATCCTTGACCATCCTGATTAAAATGCTGTCTCCCTCCATACCTATCATACAACTGTATCTCTCTTATCCTGCTTGATTTTCCCTTCTAGCATTGATTGTTTATTGATTGTCATATCATAGATGACTTGAGACCACTGATTTTGCCTTCTTCATTGTATACACAGTAGTTGGTGCAGAACTGATTCTTAAGTATCTTAAAGTGGATTTTTATAAAATATGAAATATTTGTTGAATGAATGTTGTACTTCTCAAATTCATGGCTCCTAGTTTAGTATTAATAAGCAAATATTCATCTGTACCACCCCACCTGCTCCCACAAAGGACAGTTTGCCTTCTGTCACTACTTGGCTTTATTTTGCCCTTTTCTACTTTGTGATACTCCTGGAGATGGAGGTCTAGTAGCTGGAAATGGGGGAAGGAAGGTATTCACTACATTCTCTGCATCTTTTGGGGTGTTGGCAGGGTAGTGGATTCTGAAGGCAAAGAACTTCTTCTTACCTAAAAGTTAATCATGGAGAATGCTGGAACTAGGGCTGGAAACCTAGGTCCATTTGGCTTCCCCTCCACTGAGTCTTCAGTTCTCTGTAGGGCATTCTCACTTGCTCCCTTGGTCAGCAATTCACCTGTCTCAACCTATCATTGTTGCTAGATGATGGGTTTGTGGGATCCCAGGTCCCTCCACTTGCAGATAGGATGCTGGGATGGAATATTCAAAAAAAGATGATGCTTTCTGATTCTTCCTAGGCTACTTTATGATTTTCAAAATATGTTGTTTTTTCTCCTCAACTGAAATATTTCCTTGAGGACAGAGACCTTGTGTTACACTTTTAAAAAACAACAAAACTGTTGTCATTTCTAGTATAGTATCAGTTACATATATGATTGACTAAAACAAGAAGCCGAGGCATTAATTGAATTCTCAGTTTAGTTTCTTACTCCTAATCTTTGTGGCAGAGTCAGTAAATTTATTCAAAGATTGAATATCTCTCCCATATCTATAGGCTCTGATTATAGTTTGGAAGTTTGGAATTTTCTGTTCTGAAACAAGTTGACTCTTCCTATCTTTTAAATTTTGTTAGATAAGGGATTTCAAAATGATTATTGGCCAAAGTTAACTCAGTTATCAATTCAACTCTCCTCTCCTCTTTAAGTTGGATACCTTAAAATTATGTTTATCACCAGAAAATGGCACACAGTGATGATACCTGGAGTGAGGTGGATTCTTGAGGAGCAGGTGTAGTCCTCAGGATTTGCAGACAGAGACCTGGCCAGTGGTGCAGTGTGCAGCTCCCACTTCTTCCTTGTGTTTCTCTAGGCTCATTTACCTCCATGTACTTGAGGATCTTTCTTTCCTTTGGTTTCTCTTCTATAAAGTGAGTGTAGTGAAGATCATTCCATTGGGATTTTCGTAGGAGCAGCAAATGGTAGAATGCAGTTAATTTAATATACATCTTATAGGATGATGGAGACAATATTATAGACTTAAGTGCATCTTAAGAGAAAAAGTCCTTGATCTTCCAAGAAGTATAAACTGTTATGCTACTTCTGTATTTAAATAAGGTATTCATAATCTCTTGTTCTGGAGTTGGGGTATGTGTTTTCAGTAAGGAATAGTCATCATTCCCCAGTTCTTTATTTTCTTGCTCACCTGACCTCCAAACAGTTTCTCTCTGTGTGTCAATATAATTATTTTTCTCAATAGATGTGTAATTCCTCCAAGAGAAAATGGCATTCAAGTGATTTGGTACATAGGCATTCAAAAGAAAAAAGAAATGCACAGAAATGTATTGAAAGGACAGAAATTCTTTATTTAATGTAATGGAAGGTGGAACACTAGCAGCTAGCTACCTTCTAGCTACAGAATCCCTCTCTTGATAAATTCTTACATGTTGAAGAGGAACCTTTGTGTCAGGTTTTACAAAAGGAACTCTGATGTTTTAGCTTGTCTGATATCAGGTAATACTGGTTGCTGCTTGTGGGTAGAGAAGAATCTTGAATACTAAAAATACTCCTAACGCTATACATGCACATCAGAGACTATTAGTCCAGTGTCTGATTTTTCAGATGAAGGAAAAAAAGCAAGGTTCAGAGAGATAAAATGTTTTATTCAAGAAGACAGCACCAAATCTGGAACTCTGATTTCCTGGTTTCCTGGCCCTGTGTTCTGCCCTTTGTGTGTTGTGGACATCTGTGGATTTGTTTGTCTAATCCTAACTCTACTCCACTGGTCTTGTGGTTCCAGTTGATCATACCAGGGTTAACCCCTTTGGTTTTTTTCCTCTTAGATTTTATGAGATGGCAAATTCCTCTTTTTGTTCTAGGTTATTCTAATTAGGAATCTGTTACTACTAACCAAAGTAATATGCATTCAAATTCTTGTCTCTGTTTTAATATTTGTCATGGTTCTCCTCTCAGATTTCTTCGGTGTTTTCATCGTTAGAGTTTATAGCACAAATACAGTAAGTAGGTCTGTAATTTGTTTATAGTTTGGATTTACAATCTAACTGAATGTCCAGATTACATACATTTAATCACAGTGAGAGCATCTCACCATCTGTAGTGACAGTTTCATTCCATAGCAGTTACAGGCTTAGATATTTAGGGGATCTAGTTGAGACAATTTTATTATAGTGAATAAACATTGGTCTTCTTTCTTACTTCTTTATTAATCCACTTGTTTTATGCAGCTGCTTGCACATATGTTGGTGGAATTTAAGATTGTCTTAGTTTATTAAATTTTATCCTTGGTTCTGTATGTGGGTATAGAAAGCGCTTAGGCAGTGCCCCACATGTTACTTCATGTTAATTTTTCTTTCTTTTTTCTTTACTAGTAAGAAATAATGTTTCCTTTTATATACACACTTTAACATTTTTAACTTGGGAAATTGATACCCTATCACTACCACCATCTAGTCAGTTGAATGCTGGCTCCAGCTGTTGTAGAAGATTAGCTAGGCTGGTATAGTAATAGATCTTGTTCCACATGATAGTCTTTGAAAACCAACAAAACGCTGAAGGGTCTTTACCATCAATGTTACTACCACCAAGTGTTTAAATAGCATCTTAGAAGTTAAAAAAAGTTCATACATATAAATTCAGTCCTCACAACAGCCTTCAAAGATGTCTTTTAATATCCATTATTTATAATGAAAAAACTGAAGAATGCAATTAAAAAATTATATCTTAATAACACACAGTTGCTGTCCCAGGACTAAAACAGGATTTTCTGCCTGTGTTAGTGTTTTTCCGGCACCACGGTGATAATGTAAAAATCTGAGTATTTTTCACAAAAAATGTGGAATCTTCAAATATACTCTCACCATACTTCCATTAAATAATTGGATGAGCTCATACCAAGTGCAATGCTGATATAAGCTTGCATGGTAGCCTGGAGTGCCTACTGTCTTTCAGAGCACTTGTGTAAAAGTTCCATTCTCTTCTTTCTTGCCATTCTCTTTGCCGCACTGCAGTGATATAGGGAGGAATGTGTGTGTGTGTGTGTGTGTGTGTGTGTGTGTGTGTGTTGGAATCATTTTGCTAATCACTAGGAGGCTTCAAAGGTGCATCAGATACCTTTACCCCAGAAAGCTCGGATCTGTATAAAAGGCACTAGAGCTGAAGAACAGACTCAGTTTATGGGATGAAAGGGAGCCAGGAAGGACAGTTCACAACAGTGGGCCCAGGGGAAAATCTTAGGGTAGTGGAGTATGGGAAGTCCAAATGATGTGTAAAAATAAACAGTGTGATAAGATTGGGCAGGATAAGAAAGGCTATGCTAGACTGAGGAATTTGGGCATCATTCTCAGACAGTGGGGAGCTCTTACAGGTTTTTCAGTTGTTTAATGATGTGGCCATGGCTGGGATGCATATCTCTTATTACAATAAACTTTGATGTCCTGTTTCCCATGCCTCCCATGTCCCTTCCATATAGTTCTACTTGCAGAATATGTTGCAGACCCAGCTTCTGTAGACAGCCTCCATTGTCACAAGGCTCACCCAAGCCACTGTTAACTCTCAACTGGGCTGCCACAGCAGCTGCTTTAGTGGCTTGTTGCTTTTATGCTTGCCTTGTCATTACATTCTGCATATCTAAGTAACTATTACAAGTCCAAATTAATATTATCACTGTGACCTGGCCTTGCCTCTGTCTTAAACTCATGTTCTATTCTCTCCCCTCCCTCCCTCCCTCCCTCACCACAGAGTCTCTGCATTTGCCAGTTGATCTGCCTGGAATGTTCTTTCCTCAGATTACCACATGGTTAGCTCCTTACCAAAAGAGGCCTTCTTGCTCTTTGATGTAGATGAGGCCCAGCCCCAGTGACAGTCTCCATCATTTACCTGGATTCATTTTCTTCACAGCACTTATTGCTATTGGGTGGATCTCCATATTGTTCTGTGAGTTTAATACTTGTCCCCCAAGCTGCTCAACTAGATGTATGCAGTGACTTTGCTCACTTCTATATCCCCAGTGCCTAGAAGAGTCCTGGAACTTAGTACATTTTTTATTGCATTAATTAATTTAGAGATTTGAACGACTAGAGCAGAAGGCTGATTGGAGCTGATTGCAGGGTTTCTTGGACAATGAGAGTACATTGAGGGTCTTGTCAGTGGGAATGAAGGGAGGGAGGCAGGCAAAAATGAGGTCACAGGGAGAACTAACAGATAAAACGATTTAGGGCTTAGATAAGCTCTAGGAGCCCAGGAGAAGTTTCTGGATTTGGTGGTTAAAGGAACAGTTTTAGAGGTGCTGAGTTTGAGTGCTGCTGGGTGGAGGTGTCCAGCACACAGTTGCATTTTGAGATTATTCAGAGATGTTTTTCATTACCTGAGAGGCATTGCTAGCAAAGTTCATGGCTCAGAAGATGCTAGGGGAAGCCATATTTCCTACTCAACGATAGCATGGCTATAGCAAGTGATTGAACCTCTCTGAAGCTCAGGTTCTTTATCTGTAAATGATAATAAAATGTCTCATGGCAGGGTGGTTCTGAAAATTAAACTCCTCCTCTAAATGTTTCATATTTCCTCCCCCCCCCCTTTTTTTAAGCTCATCAGTATGATAGTTTATATTTGTTTAGCTATTCACATCCTAACTACATAGTATACTGTGATTCCATTTCATTTCTTGTATAAGCCTTGTTATTATTTTTTTGGTACCAGCCACTCATCTCCAAACTTCCCTCAAAATCTGAAACATTTTTTCTCAATAATTTCAAACCAACATGTATTCAAACAGTTTATTTTTCCCTGCCCTTGGAATTACCTTTCCTGGCCTCCTCTGGCTTCATGCTCCAATTTGGACAGTTTGCTCTCTCAGTTTGCTGCATAGCTGTGTCATTGGAATCCCATTATCTTCTTTTGTTTTGGATCCTCTGCATCCAGATCTTATTTCTTCTTCATTATTTACCTTACTCCTTCATTCTGTCAAGGAACAGTCATCCTGTAGCCTTCTGAGGAAGAATGCATGGGAAGTAAACTCTTTGAGACTTTGTAGTGTTTTATTCTGCTTTTATACCATATTGACCTTTTGGCTGAATATAGAATTCTAGGTTGGAAATAACTTTTCCTCAGCATTTTAGTGCCTCATAATCTTTTAGCTTCAGGTGTTGTTGTTGAGAAATTTGATGGCATTATAATACCCTTACTTCCCATGTGATCTTTTCTTCCCATTTGAAAGTTTTTAGACCCTTCTCTCCTTCCTTAGTATCTTAATATTTCATAGTGATAAATCTTCATGGGGCTTTTTTTCATGAGCTATACTGGGAGGTTGATGGACCTTTTCAATTTGAATACTCATCTTCAATTCTTGGAAATGTTTTTGAATTATTTCTTTGAAATTTTACTCTTCTTTTTTCTAGTCCCTCTTTCTGAAACTCCTATTATTTGCATATTGGATAATTCTGGCCTAGTCTTATTATTTTCTTATATTTTTCACTCATTTTTAATCTGTCTTTTTAAGGTTTTTTGTCTGTTTGTTTGTTCTTTTGAGACAGTCTTACTCTTTTGCCAGGCTAGAATGCAGTGGCATGATCTCATCTCACTGCAACCTCTGACTCCCTGGTTCAAGCGATTCTCTTGCCTCAGCCTCCTCAATTGCTGGGATCACAGGCACACACTACCACGCCCAGTAATTTTTGTATTTTTAGTAGAAACGGGGTTTCACCATGTTGGCCAGGATAGCCTCAATCTCCTGACCTCGTGATCTGCCCTTCTCGGCCTCCCAAAGTGCTGAGATTACAAGTGTGAGCCACTGCGCCAGCTTCTAATTTGTTGTTGTTGTTGTTTTACTTTTCTTCTGCTCAGTACTCTTGCCCAAATTTTCCCTGTGTTACCATTTTATTTTAGTCTCTGTCTCCTAAAGCAGAGGCCTAACTAATACACCTGGTAATCCTAGATTGTCTGTGCTTTTTAATAGTTAAATACCAACTGTTCGGTATTAACTATTTAATAAACACGAAGCTGAACTAAAAACCTTTTGTGTATGAATCATAGTTGTCATCTTGAAGCCCTTATTTCGGGCAAGGACACATCTTTTCTTTTGCGGGGGGCGGGGGGGGGGCAGTCTCTCAAGTAGGTCTTTGCTCTTTAGTTGGCTGGGTTGCCAGAAAGGGATTATCCTGTCTCTTCTTGGAGGATATCAGCTTGATTTCTTGCATCCTGGGAGCTGGTTATTTCGCTGTTTAGCATAAAGGCTTACACCTCAGCAACCTGTTTTCAGTGTGCAGCCTCCTTCCTGCCCTGGGCTAACCCTGATGTTGCCAAGTCTCAACTCTCTTTGGTTTACCTTCTCTAGAGACTAAATACCCTTGCTTTCTCAGGGTTAGAGAGGAGTAACTTCTTTTTGGAAAGGAACTGCAGTTCTGATCTTCTTTTCTAGATGAGGAGTTGGCAAAATTTTTCTGTAAAAGAGCCAGAGAATAAAGATTATGAACTTTGCAGCCTATAGCACGGTCTCTGTGGCATATTGTCCTCCTTCTCTTCTTCCTCCTCCTCCTCCACCCTCCTTTTTTTAACAACCCTTTCAAAAGTAAAAAGAGAACAAAATAATGATATTCTTAGTAGGACAACCTCTGGTCTAGAGGATTCTTTTGGACACTCTCAGCCAACCATCTTTTATCATCTCTACCCTGTACCCATGCCCAAGTTCCTTCAAGAGAAACCTGAAGCCTTCAATATCTGAATGCTTTTGCATTTTATGGCAAAACAGGCTTGGTTTCCTGTGGGTTTTCTCCACTCCAATTTCCCCCTGCCTCATGAAAACTTAGGTTTCAGCTTTCTTGGGTTTGCTAGGTGAGCAACCACTTACCTGTCTTCTTGCCGTTTTCCAAAAGGTCAGTTTTTTCCTTGTCTGCCTCTTTCTCTGCCCTTATTGGGCTGTGGCTTTTTTCTTCCTTTTCCATCAGTTCACTAGGATTTGGGGAGGGACGGAGAAAAATACATGTGTTTAATATACTAAGTTTAACCAGAAGCTCCCACCAAATCCAATTTGGTTGGGTTTGATTATTATTACTCTCTTTGATAGTGCTTGGGTTAATTTTGCATTTGTTCTCTATGTGCTCGCTTGCTTTGCCAGATGTTTGAAGATGTCCTTGGGGAAGAAAAATGAGGGGTTTTAAAATATAATGTAATTGAAATGCTCACAATGGTTCAGTATGTGAGATCTCAAAGGGGCCCAACTCTTTCTAACCACCAGACTCTCATCATAGAAATTCAGTTTCACCCTTATTTGTGCGAACCATCAGAAGCATTTTAAAATGTTTATAATAAAGTTGTGGCTTGTTGTTTCAAATTGAATTTAAGGTAGTAAACTGAAGCTTTTGGTGGTGTGTCCCTGACAGCAGGGAGAGCCTGTGGTAAGTGATCTCTAAGAGTTGATCAAAGGGAGTCGTTGAGCATTTTTTCCTGTATTTGTGTTTTGGTCCTTTAATCTGGTAGTGTTTCCAGTTCCATTCTGAATACACTAGTGCACACTGCGTCCTCATCTTCTTGGCAGCGTGTGGCATTTTCTTTACAAAATGGCCCCTGTTCAGGCGTAAATCTGCCTTTGCCATCAAGTGTATAATGAGATATGAACAATGGTGATTGTCAGAAAATGGGCATCTTTCAAGATCTTATTCATGCCACATTTTTATTTTAGTAATGAAATTAAAATTGGAAGTGAAAAAAAAAAAAAAAAAACTGAAAAATGACTACTAGTCCTTTCTGCCTAGGTTCACCTTTCCTCGCCAGTGAAGATGGTGTGCTTGGCGGAGTGATTGTTCTACGTTCATGCAGATGTTCTGCTGAGCCTGACTCCTCCCAAAATAAGCAGACACTTTTAGGTAAGTGAGACATAAGTATTGTGTGCGTCTTTCTCTTTTATTTTCTTCAAGAAAAAATGAAAATATTTGTATTCTTAATAATTTTAAACTGTGGGAGGGTCAGCATGCTTTATTGCTATCTGAACAATTCCACTGATCTTTTTCCATAAGTAAGCATGTAAAAGATGAATGTTCATTTTTAAGTACAGGCTTAGAGAATATATTTCAAATAAGCTTAGAGCCAAGGACCTTTACTAAAGTCCAGTAATAAGAACATTGGACCATGTATTCATGCCCTATCTTATTCCAGAAAGCATTTGAGGTGACCCATAACAAGGTACACAGTAACAGAGAGAGAAGCTTCTTCCTGTTTCCCTTCTCCAAAAGGAATGAGAAGCATGTGAAGAGCTACTGGCCTAGAGGTCAGTCCTGCCTCTGTGGCTCATTAGCCATGACACCTTCGTGCATTGGTCTTACTGTTCCATGCCACTTCCTCATCTGTAAACCACGGACGTCTGCCCTGCCCTCCTCTTAAAGCTGTGGTGAGGGAGGGTCAAATGAGTGTTTTTGCAGATTTGCAGATGTCCATCCAGATGTGTGGTTTTGTTTCTAGCCAAGCACCAGTGGGGATGAAACCCAGCCCACCCCCTGTTAATGAAGGCGCAGACTTATGGGGCTGCCGCTGACCACAAGGTTGCCTTTTTCTAATCCCTCTCTCCAGAAGGGACACATTAAAAAATTCTGCATAAAGGTGACACATACACTAGCAGGGGCACCATGTGTTATTTTTTAAGTTAACTTTTAACTGAAGTGTACATATATTTAGAAAAGTGTACAAATCATAACTGCAACTGCTTGATGAATTATCACAAAGAACCCATCCCCTGTAACCAGCACCTAGATTAAAAGAAACAGAACTTTACCACAACCCCAGAAGTCCCCTTTTGACCCTTTCTGATCTCTATCCCCTCCAAAGTTAAACAGTATGCTGACTTCTAACACCATGGTTAGTTTTACTTGGTTTTATTTATTATATAAATTGAATCAGGAATATGTATCACTTGTGTCTAGTCTTCAGTCAATGTTAAGCTTGTTAGATTCATCCATGTTACTTGCAGTAGGAGTTTGCACATTTTCATTGCTGTACTCTTATTCTATTGTATGGAGATAGCTCAGTGTATTAGTCCATTCTTCTGTTGTTGTTTTGTTTTGCGTTTTAATACAGCACTATAGGTCATCCATGGGGCTTATGGTAGTTTAACCCTTCCTATAAATTTCCTTACAGAAAGTATGAGTGGTGCCTGATGTATATATATTGTGTGATTATTGTCAATTGCTATAGTATACATCCCTTCATAGCTTATAAAATAGAAGACTGAGTGTTTTTTATGGGTATAAAAATGCTTTTTCTATAGAAGCCCAAAACATTGTCATAAAATCTTTTTGTTCATTCCTCAGAGAAAAAATACACTTTTATATAAGAGGCCTTTTTCTCCATCTAGATGCTAACTACCAGCTGTACCTTTTTTTTTTTTTTTTTTTTTTGCTATAGTCTCTCTCCTTCTACCCTCTTTATGTAATACTTAGGTTGCTCCAGGGAGATGTGTTTTTTAACAGTCATGTTTTGTTAAATCAAGACAAGTAGTAGTTTTTTCCTTTGGTAAAACTACTATTAATCGTTGTTGAATCTTTTGAATATTCTTCCAGTTAAATAGTTAAACCCAACCTAGTTGGCTTTAAATATATACAGAAGATGGACATGGGCTTTCCATAAAACCTTTGCAGGGACATGGATGAAGTTGGAAACCATCATTCTTTGCAAACTAACACAGGAACAGAAAATGAAACACTGCATGTCCTCACTCATAAGTGGGAGTCAAATAATGAGATCACATGGACACAGGGAAGGAAACATCACACACTGGGGCCTGTTGGGGCATGGTGGACTAGGGGAGGAATAGCATTAGGAGAAATATCTAATATAGATGATGGGTTGATGGGTACAGCCTATCACCATGGCACGTGTATACCTATGTAATAAACCTGCACGTTCTGCACATGTATGCCAGAACTTAAAGTATTTTTTTAAAAAAAAAAAAAGCCTCAGAAGAATAACCCTTAGTGTTTGGGCAGTGGTGGGTGGGTGGGGCATTAAAATTGCTTCATCAATTAGTCCTAGAAAGGAGTATCATAGTATTTTGCTGAGCCTGGAATCTTGCCCATTTGCGTTAACCCTCAAAATTGTAAGGTCTTTTTGGTTGTCTTTTCACTTTTGATGGTATAAAAATGCATATTTAAGGATAAGTTATAGTATTTTAGCTCATGTTATATAGTTTTTATTACCAACATAGTGATTTATAAACTGGTTCCTACTCTTTATTTCAAGAGGAAGCATTAAGTGTGAAGTGCAAATTTATGAAATAAGTGAAATCTTGCCATTTGTTAACTGGTTGATGCTTGTGAAACTTATCTACTAAAACCTGGTGAACATAGGCTAATGTCAACTTACAGATGCTACCAATTATGTGGACTTTTTATTTTTCACTTAAAAAAGTTACGAATGTTAAGTATGTGGTAAGAAAATAAATTCAAACAGTATAGAAGGATAGGAAACAAAGTAAATTCAAACAGTATAGAGGAATCAAAGATGTGAAAGTCACCTTTTACACTCCGTTTCTAGAGTCACTAGTCATTCTTTGGTTCTAGTTAATCTCATGGGACGCACCTTCACTCTATAGAATGTGCTCACACATCCATTTCTTGATTACTCAGTAACTTGTGACCCCTTTCTGTGAAAAAATTAAAAACTTAGCTCACACCATATCCACTTCCCTTCCTTCCTGATTTTTGTTGGAATTCTACTCTAACTTGAAATAATACTTTGAATTTTATTGTATTCTAACACACTGTTTCTTGATTTATTAACTTTATATAATGTCTATCAAACATTCTTCACCACTTCAACTATGTAAGTTGAAGAAAGTTCATGTGCTGTTTTCTGTTAGTCTATTTTCTGTCATTTATAACAGACTACCTAAAACTAACAGAATACCTGAGTAATTTGTAAAGAAATTAATTTATTTCTTACAGTCATGGAGGCTGAGAAGTCCAAGGTCAAGGGGCTGCATGTGATGAGGGCCTTCTTGCTGGTGGGGACTCTGCAGAGTCCCATAGGGGCACAGGGCATCATATGGTGAAGGGGCTGAGTGTGCTAGCTCAGGTCTCTCTTCCCTTCTTATAAAGCCACCAGCTCCAGTCCCATGATAACCTATTAATTCATGAAGGTATTAATCCATTTCATGAGGGCAGAGTTCTCATGACCTAATCACCTCTTCAAGGTCCCACATCTTAATACTGCCATATTGGGGAATAGGTTTCAGCATGGATTTTGGAGGAAACAAGCATTGAGACCCTATAGTATTCACTTTTCTCCTTTTCTTTTCCTCCTTCACTCCCCTACCTCACCTCAACTCTGTCAAAAATACCATTGTTGTTGGTATTATCATTTGCCTTCTTACATCTATACTTATCTCTATAGTTTGATCAGGGCTTGATTCTAAATAGTGTCAGTAACCAGCATTGACAGTATCAAGATTATAGTATAATATTGCCCACTGCATACCCTGGAAGTGGAAGATCAGACCCATAAAGAGCAGTGTTTGTCATAAACCTCTGCCTGTAGAAGGAGACTATTTCAGTCATTGAGATCAAGTGGATTCTCCTTTTTATCAATTGCTCCAAATCAGGCTACAACTTATTTTGCTTCATGTTTGGACCATGACTTCCCATTTATTTCTTTTTCACTGTCATGAGAGTATAACTTTATAAACTCATGGCTCCTGGATGCTCAGTAATTTCTAGTAACCAGGAAAGCTCAGAAGTCCTTATTTTCTACACATCCAAATAAAGCAATTTCCAAAACAAACAAACAAAACTTAACTGCCATATATGTTAATCACTTTTTTGGTCCCCAAGAATAATATAATCACATAATCTCCTACTATAGCCTTTTCTGTATTTACTTTCTTTTCTCAAAATCATAATGTTCTTATTACACTACAAAAGCAGTTTCAGTCAAACCTCATTGCCACTTGATGGAGTTTCGTTGAAGCCATTGTGTAGGCGCTCCTCTTGACAAATACATTATCAGAGCTCCAGTGGGCTGCTTCCAGGGTGATATGACTCAAGTACTAGACACTTTTGAGGTTTGTCCTTTGTCTACTGATTCATGAATAGGAGAATCTCAGGTATGAAGGAACTTTCAGTCTACTTGCGTGACCCTGTTCCAGGTGCTTTGTCTATAGATTGTTGAATATGCCTCCCTTCAAGAGGTGGAGCTCAATTCCCCTGTCCTTGACTGTGACCCAAACACTAGAGACTCGCTTCCAACCAATAAGATTATGGCAGAAGTGACAGTGTGCGATTTCTGGACTAGGTCAAAAAGGCATTGTGCCTTCCTCCTTGGGCTCTCTGTTGAATCACTCCCTCTGGGTGAGACCAACTGCCATGTCAGGAGGACACTCAAGCAGCTCTATGGGGAAGCCCATTTAGCAAAAAAACTGCAACTTCCTTCCCAACAGCTGCTTCTGAGAAACTAGGGCTTCCTGCCAACAGCCTCAGAGATCTGAGTGAGCCTTCAGATGACAGCATCCTTGGCAATATCTTGACTGAAATCTCATTGGAGGCCCTGCAAAAGAACCACCCAATGAAGCCACTGTGGAATTTCTGACCCACAGAAACTATGAGATAATAAGTGTTTGCTGTGGTAAACCACTACATTTTGGGAGAATTTATTATGTAGCAATAGATAACTAATAAACCTTTTAAGCCCTTTCTTCTAATAAGCCACAATGACAAAACAGGGTGCTCTGTTGCCATCTTCAGGCAGCTGTTGGGTTTTGGTTTTCATCAGTAGATCCTGGTTCTCTTTCTGGGGACCCTCTGGGATAAATCTGATGAGTGTTTTCTTACATTGCAGTCTCTAATCAAGTTTCCCCGATCTCTTAAGCCTCCTCACTTCCAGCCTTTCCTTCTCTATTTGTCCCCTCAGTCCCATCTTTATTATTGCTCCCAGAGTTATTTCTATATAACAACTCTGCAGCTGGCCCAGAGAACATAGCCATAGGTCCCAAACCAGGGACAGGAGAGAAGACTTCTCCAAAGAAGGGCAAAAATGAGAACCTTACCTAGAGAGCCATACCAATCCCAAGATCAGAAGGACACTGTTCAACCCAAGAGTGACATAAGTATATGAATTTAGTTTACCATGTGTCTAAGTTAAATGTTCAATCTTTTTATGTATGCTACAATAAGACAAACATATAACTCTTATTGTTATTTCCATGCCCCCTACCTTTAACTTTTCAACAAGACACACACACACACACACACACACACACACACACACACCCCTCTGCTGGTGAATATCCTATAGGACAGATGGGACACACACACACACACACCCTCTGCTGCTGAATTTCCTATAAGACAGATGGGATGGACACACACACACACACACACCCCCTCTGCTGCTGAATTTCCTATAGGACACATGGGACACACACACACACACACACACACCCTCTGCTGATGACTTTCCTGTAGGACAGATGACACACACAAACATACACCCCCACACACCCTATGCTGGTGAATTTCCTATAGGACAGATGGGAACTACCTAATTTGATGAGAAATGCCATCCCCTGATCTGACCTCAGAATATGCTTTCAGTGTTATTTCTTTTTTCTTTTTTTTTTTTAAAGTTATATTATTTTACTTTAGGTGCATACTATACCTGGCATTTCTCTCCATGTTCTCCCTCCCCACTCTCCCCTCCCTCCCCACCCACCGCTGTCTCTCCCCTACCCCCTCTAACTGCCCCCAGAGTGTGATGCTCCTCTCCCTGAGTCCACTTGTTCTCGTTGTTCAACACCCACCTGTGAGTGAGAACATATGGTGTTTGGCCTTCTGTTCTTGTGTCAGCTTGCTGAGAATGATGGTTTCCAGATTCATCCAAGTCCCTTCAAAGGACACGAACTCATCATTTTTTATGGCTGCATACTATTCCATAGTGTATATATACCACATTTTCTTTGTCCAGTCTATCATTGATGGGCATTTGGGTTGGTTCCAGGTCTTCGCTATTGTACACAGGGCTGCAGTGAACATACGTGTGCATGTGTCTTTATAGTAGAACGATTTATAGTTCTGTGGGTATATACCCAGTAATGGGATTGCTGGGTCAAATGGAATTTCTCTTTCTAGATCCTTGAGAAATTGCCACACTGACTTCCACATTGGTTGAACTAATTTACACT
>CAUYNN010009254.1:0-52802 GCA_963574175.1 Chiropotes sagulatus
AAAAAAAAAAAAGACCCACTGATCTGTTGCCTACAAGAAACATATTTCACCTATAAGCATTAAAAATAAAGAGTTGGGAAAAAGATATTCCATGCCAATGGAAACAAAACAAGAGCAGAAGTAGCTGTAATTAAATTGGACAAAATAGATTTCAAGACAAAAACTATAAGTAGAGACAAAGATAGTCATATTTGTATAATCATGAGGGGGTGAATTCAGCAAGAGGATATAAATTTTAAACATATATGCATGCAACACTGGAGCACCCAGATATATATATTATTAGAGCTGAAACAAATATTATTAGAGCTGAAAAGAGAAATAGACCCCAATACAATAACAGCTGGAGACTTCAATACCTCAATTTCAGCACTGACAAATCTTCTAAACAGAAAATCAACAAGGAAACATTGGACTTAGTCTACACTATAGAACAAATGAATCTAATAGATATTACATAACGTTTCATCAAGACCTACATAATATACATTCTTTTTCTCAGCACATGGATCATTCTCAAGGATAGACCACATATTAGATCACAAAACCAGTCTGAAAACATTTAAAAAATTGAAATTTCAAGCATCTTCACTGAATCCAATGAAACAAAACTAGAAATCAATAATAAGAGGAATTTTGGAAATTATACAATACATGGAAATTAAACATTATGCTGCTGAGTGACCAGTGGATCCATGAAGAAATTAACCCATTTATACTTGAGGTTGCAATTTTTTGAATTTGAAAAATCAGACTTTGGCAATGACCTTGAGCAACAAAATATAAATAACTCCCACATGCTTAGTGTTCCAATAATGAAACACTAGGCATAACTGGGTTGCAGGAATTTGAAAAATTTCTTGAAACAAGTGATAATGGAAACACAACCATGCTAATACCTATGTGATACAGCAAAAGCAGTACTAAGAGGGAAGTTTATAGCTATAAATGCCTACATCAAAAAGAAGAAAAACTTCAAATAAACAAACTAACAATGCATCTTAAAGAAGTAAAGCAAGAGCAACCTGAACCCAAAATTAGTAGAAGAAACAATAATAATCAGAGCAGAAATAAATAAAGTTGAAATGAAGAAAACAATACAAACGATCAATGAAACCAAAAGTTAGTTTTTCAAAAAGTTAAACTAAATTGAGAAACCTTTAGCCAGACTAAGAAAAAAAGAGAAAAGATCCAAATAAATAAAATCAGAGATGGAGAAGGAGATATTACAACTAATACTGCAGAAATTCAAAGGATCATTAGTGGCTACCATAACCATCTATAGCCAATAAATTGGAAAATCTAGAAGAAATTGGCAAATTTCTAGACACATACAACCTACCAAGATTCAACTATAAAGAAATCCAAAACCTGAGCAGACCAATAACATGCAACAAGATCAAAGCCATAAGTAAAATTTCCCAATAAGGAAGAGCTCAGGACCTGATAGCTTTGCTGCTGAATTCTACCAAACATTTAAAGAACTAATATCAGTCCTACTTAAACTATTCAGAAAAATATGGGAAGAGGGAATACTTCCAAACTTAATGAAGCCAGTATTACCATGATACCCAAACCAAAGACACATCCAAAACAAAAAACAAACAAAACAACTATAGGCCAATATCCCTAATTAATATTGATGCAAAAATCCTCAACAAAATACTAGCAAACCAAACTCAACAACACATTAAAAAGATTATTCATCATAACCAAATGGGACTTATCCCAGGGATGCAAGGATGGTTCAACATATGTAAATCTATCAATATGATACATCATATCAACAGAATGAAGAACAAAATACATATGATCATTTTAATTGATGCTGAAAAGCATTTGATAAAATTCAACATCCCTTCATGATAAAATCCCTCAAAAAATGTATATAGAAGGAACATATCTCAACGTAATAAAGACCATATACAAGAGGCCCACAGATGAATGGAGAAAAACTGAAGGTTTTTCCTCTAAGATCTGAAACACAATAAGAATGCCCACTTTCACCACTGTTATTCAAAATAGTAGCAGAAGTCCTAGCTAGAGCAATCAGACAAGAGAAAGGTATAAAGGGCATCTAAATTGGAAAGGAAGAAGTCAAATTATCCTTGTTTGTAGATGATATGATCTTATATTTGGAAAAACCTATATACTCCACCAAAAAACTTTAGAACTAATAAGCAAATTCAGTAAAGTTGCAGGACACAAACTCAGCATTAAAAAATCAATAGCATTTCTATACACCAACAGGAAATAGTCTGAAAAATAAATCAAAAAAGTAATTCTATTTTCAGTAGTCACATATCAAATTAAATACCTTGGAATTAACCAAAGAAGTGAAAGATCTCTATAATGAAAACTGTAAAATACCAATGAAAGAAATTGAAAACACCAAAAAATGGAAAAATATTTCATGTTCACGGATTGGAAGAGTCAATATTGTTAAAATGTCCATACTACCCAAAACAATCTACAGATTTGAGGCAATCCCTATCAAAATTCCAATGACATTCTTCACAGACATAGAAAAACACTATCCTAAAATGTATATGAAACCACTTAAGTCCTAGAATGGCCAAAGTTATCCTAAACAAAAAGAAGAAAATTGAAAGAATCACATTACCTAACTTCAAATTATACTACAGAGCTATAGTAACTAAAACAGAATGGTACTGGCATAGAAATAGACACATAGACCAATAGAACACAATAGAAAACCCATAAACAAATCCAAACACTTACAATGAACATTTTTGACAAGGGTGCCAAGAACATACACTGGGGAAAAGACAGTCTCTTCAATAAATGGTGCTGAGAAAACTGGATATCCATACCTAGAAGAATAAAACTAGACCCCTATCTCTTGCCATATACTAAAATCAAATTAAAATGGATTAAAGACTTAAATCTAAGACCTCAAACTATGAAACTTCAACAAGAAAATATTGGGGAAACTCTCCAAGACAACAATCTGGGCAATGATTTCTTGAGTAATACTCCAGAAGTACAGGCAACAAAATCAAAAATAGACAAATGGGATCACATCAAGTTAAAAAGCTTCTGCACAGCAGAAAATGCAATCAACAAAGTGAAGAGACAACCCACAGAATGAGAGAAAATATTTGCAAACTACCCATCTGACAGGAGATTCATAACTAGAATATACAAAGAGCTCAAACAACACTATGGGAAAATATCGAATCTGATTAATAAATGGGCAAAAGATTTAAATACATATTTCTCAAAATAAGACATACAAACGCTAAACAGGCATATGAAAACATGCTCAACATCACTGATAATCAGAGAAATGCAAATTAAAAATTGAGCTACCATACAATCCTGCAATTTCACTGCTGAGTATATACCCGGAAGAAAGGAAATCAGTATATGGAAGAGATATCTTCAGTCCCTTGTTTGTTGCAGCTCTGTTCACAATAGCCAAGATTTGGAAGGAACCTAAATATTCATTAACAAATAATCAGATTAAAAAACTGTGGTGCATGCACACAGTGGATTACTATACAGCCATTTAAAAAAAGAAAAAAGAATGAGATTCAGTCATTTGCAACAACATGAATGGAACCGGAGATCATTATGTTAAGTGAAATAAGCCAGGCACACCAAGACAGACATTGCATGTTCTCACTTATTTGTACGATCCAAAAATCAAAACTATTGAACCCATAGAGATAGAGTAGAAGAATGGTTACTAGAGGCTGGGAAAGGTATTGGGGAAGGGAGGCATGCTGGGAAGGTATGGATGGTTAATGGGTACAAAAACAAATAGTTAGAATAAGCCCTAGTATCTGATAGCACAACAGAGAGACTATAGTAAATAATGTTATTGCACATTTTAAAATAACTAAAAGTATATAAATGGATTGTTTGTAACACAAAGGATAAATGCTTGAGGGGATAGATACCGATTTTCCGTAATATGATTATTACACATTCCATGCCTGTGCCAAAACATTGCATGGACCCCTTAAATACATACACTTACTATGTATTCACAAAAATAAAAATGTTTTTTAAAAATTTAAAGGAAATTTAGTACACTGTCTACTGGTCAAGATGGAGTAGGCTATATTATAGGGAAAAAGAGATATCAGATGCTTAATACAACAAAAGTTTGTTTCTCTTTTGTGCTCCAGATCATCCTAACTCGAAGACTTAAGCTGATGGAGCAGTCATAGTCTCCAAGGTTCCTAGTTACCCCAGAAAAGACAAAGAAAGCTTCAGAGATAGCAGGTCAGGAGTTATCTGGCTTAGGAACATGTGCTTCCAGTTAAAATTCAGCCAGAGAAAGTCACATGGCCTCTCCATCACAAGGCAAATGGCAAATGCCTAGAAATAGCTGGTGAGCAGCACCAAGGACCATCACAGGGACCTAGATGTAAAAACTGTAACACATCGCTGCATGACTAGGTTAGGTATTGGGAACGTGAGTCCTGAACTGAACCAGCAAAGCACATGTTCCAAAGTTAAACAGCCAAACAAGGAAGATGTTGACTAGAAAACAGGATGTAAAAGATAGCAGGGGAAATGTTTATGTAACCTACAAGGCATTATTTTTCAAATATTCAGAACTGATTGCAGACATGAGTCCTAAAGTATAAAAACATTTTATTCAATGTTTTATAAATTTTATTTATTTATTGATTTATTTATTGAGACAGAGTCTTACTCCATCGCCCAGGCTGGAGGGCGGTGGCGCGATCTCGGCTCATGGCAACCTCCACCTCCTGGGCTCAAGGGATTCTCCTGCCTCAGCCTCCTGAGTCACTGAGATTACAGGTAGCTGGGATTACAAGTGTCTGCCACCATACCTGGCTAATTTTTCCTGTGTTTAGGAGAGACGGGGTTTCACCATGTTGGCCAGGCTGGTCTCGAACTCCTGACTTCAAGTGATCTGCCTGCCTTGGTATCCCAAAGTACTGGGATTACAAGCATGAGCCACCATGCCCAGCCATATTATATATTTTATATTGCTATACATACCCATCTATATAATACATTTGTTTACCATGATTTACAGGAGAATTTATGCAGTTATCCAGATAACTTAAAGGCAAAGTCATCCTTGTGTCTACTACTTGCATATTTGAGATGAACAGTTTTTAGGGCTATGATAGGCAATTACCTCAAATTCTTCAGAGTCACTGTGTGGTGGTAGACACAGCTTATTAAGTGATTTACTGATGTGGCTTGAAGAAGTTAAATAAAATCTAGCCCCTGAACACATCAATGGCTTATGAAACAATGCTCTTTTCTTGGGACCAGGCCTCCTAAAAAAATTAAGGCTAGGCAAGACCTTCAGGTGTCATAAAAGACCAATTTCAGATTTTTATGCTTCTGAAGATTCAAATGAAGAAATGTTAAAAGAAGGTAACAAAATGCAGTAAATATTGCTATTTTTAAAAAGTAACAGAATACATATATCTGTGCTATTTTAAAGACACAAAGAGGATTTCTATGTGTTTTTAATTCACAGGGCACTACAAACAATGTGGTCAGAATGAGATGCAGGTTAGAGCTGTATAATGGCCTTCCTCTGAGTCTGCTAGCATGCCCCTGTGACTTTTATGTCTAATCTCATTCAGAGACCTCTGACACCGAACTTGGCTCCACACGAGTGTGAGGGCTGTCCCACCCTTCCAAAATTGGTTTTTAACTAGTCATCAGTGACACTGGGATGAATTGAATTCACTTTCAAATATGAAATCCCAGCATCCTTTGCCTCCTGGAAGTAGCCCCATTCCACTCTGCTTCTCAGGCCAGTCCCCATCAATGCCTAGAAGTCAGCTCGATTATGGAACTAGCATTTGAGCTAGGAGGAAGCCATTCTCCTCCATGGCTTCCTGCCTCTGAGAGTGGACAGTAAGAGGAGCCCCCATTGTCAGGAGAGGATGGAGATACCATTCAGGGGACATGCAGGTTCTTAGCAAGCACAGGACTGCAGCTGCCTCTTCAGAGAGGCTTTATGGATCATAATCTGAGGATGGCGAGGGAAGAATTACAGGTGAGGATGAGAATTTGGGCGTGTCTGTGCCATCCCGAGGGCCTCTCTCACCACCTTGGTAGCTGCTCTGTAACATATTCCTTCCAAGTCCCCAGCTTTCCAATATTCCTTTGTCATTTCTAGTGGGGACCTTTTGACTGTTGTAGTTACCATGTCGTAAGACATTTAATTTAAGACACAAGGCTAGGGTTCAAATCCCAATGGGAAACGTATTTGTTGCTGGATCTTTTGAAAATTACTCAGTACTGCTAAGCCAACATTTTGTCAGTTCTAAAAGAAGGAGATAATACCCATCTCATACAACTGCTGTGAGAATCAAGTATAAACACCTATAGGAAAAATGTATTGTAAACTACTACTACCCCCTCCAGCCTCCTCCAATATTGCCAGGAAGAAATAGTTTCCATTCAACCATAGCCCATGTGCTCCCTGGAATCAAAACTGGTTTAGAGTTTACTGCTTCAAATGCAAATGGAAACGTAAACCATTTAGAGCGAATCCCTAGCAGACCGCAGTGCCCTCAGGGTCAAGACCATTGACTTATTCATCTTCACACTCTGGCATCTAGCCTCATTTCTGGCACCCAGGAGTCACTTCGCATCAAGTAAATTTGTGAGTGCAGAAGGAATCAGTCGTGCCATGTCGACCACCTCTTCTCACGAAAGTGTGTGATCTCAAGAGGCAAGGCAGTTGAGCAGCTAGTTTGGGGATCTGGGGATTAATATAAATCGCAAACTGGAATGAGCATGTGGTCGCCCAAGGGATGGGAGGGGGTGAGTGAGGTGCTGACTCTGTGTATGGGTGAACCTGAGACTCAGGGCCGCTTAAATGCTGCATCCTAGGTGCCTCACTGTCTAAGCTTAGTCCCAGTGCTTGGCAACCCTGTATTCAACCACCTTCACTTTAGGAGTTCTTCAGAAATTGCAGAGGATTCAGACTCAATCCAGATTTGGGAGAAATCTCCCATTTATTCAGAATGGATGAGCTATGAAATATTATGGCTATTTAATATTGAATATTGATTAGTGCATAATTTTATTCACATCAGAGCAGAAAGATCACTGATGTGTGAGTGGAAAGATCCCGGGTAACCCTCCGCTCCGTTTCCTCACTTTTCAGATGAAGTGTTTTCCGTTTTAAAATTCCGTATTTTCAGATTGGCAGAATATTAATAGTTGAAGCTGGGGAATGGTAACATGGGGGAACATTATACTGTTCTTTCTTATTTGGGGTATGTTCAAAACTTTGCATAACATTAAAAAAAATCTATGTATTCTCTAAATATTCTCCACTGCTCATCCATTTTTGAAGACATCAAACATCACAAATGATGCAAATATATCCCAAGGCTGTTTCAAATATTCAGATTAACAAAAATCATTATGGCATAAAATTTGCTGTGATCACATTCTCCCAAGTCCTGGGCAATACATTAGGTAAATAAAATTAAGTTTTATGTGATCTGCTCAGACCCTCTCTGAGAGTAACTTCATATGCAAGAGCAACACTGAGATGCTGCTGGTCAAATACAAGCACACTTCAGATAAATAACTCATCCTACATGAAGGATTGAAATTTTTGCCTCCTCAAAATGATATCTTGCCATATACCAGGGACTTTCAGGTCACCTGCAAATGCATCTACAGAATGTAGAGAATGCGAAGTGTGGTCCCCTAACTCAAATGTCAACAAAATGCGATTGTATTTATTTTTCTGCAAATGAGCAATCTGATTTCTATTTCAATTTCCCTTTATGCCAAAATAGCATAGACTGAATCACAATCTATTTTGGATTTCCCTTTTCTTTGGAATTGTGTGTAAGTCCGGGGAGAGTGTTTAAATGGTATCATTGTGAAAAGGAGGTACTCTATATCATCAGCTCGGCAGACCAGCATCCTTTGAGACATTCTCATTCCCATCTGTACATCTATTGCCCATGAAAGCAATCACTGGGTTATCCTTCATGCCTACTGCCATGCTCCACTGGGGGTCGGGAGCAATTCTGTGGCCTCCTACACCACACTGAGCCATGGTAAGATCCATGAGGCTGTGTAGAACCCCATGTACCAAAACAACATGAAGTCACTCTTTCTGTGGGGCATAGTCTCTTTCCCAGGGAAACTACTTAGGACAAGGAGGCTCAAGGTATCTTTCCTCTCAGATTTCCCTAATCCAATTGGAGGTGCTATCACCTCCCGGATTAGTAACAGGTAGAGTAGAATGGAATAAACCCCGGTATCCTCTTCCCCAAATCCACTACATAAACCCATCATTGGCTTCCCTTCTATTCCTCTTCACCATCACCACCACCACGATCACCTTCTCCTCAAATTCAGGGAATCTTTTTCTAGTCTGGAAGTAAACCATCTTTTTCTAACTTACCAGGTATTCGTCCAAATCTACTGTTTATGCTTTAAGTGCCCTCAGGGCTAGGCTTATGAAATTCAAAAACTTTATTCTGTTGTTGTAATCACATCAATTGTCCATGGTAATGAACACCTCAAAGTCTGGGTCTGGGCTTGAAACAAAAAAGGGTCATAGGATTACAGGGCAATGGAAAATAATAGGAAAATTTAAATTCCTGTTAATATTTTAAAATATTATTCTGCCACAAATATTCTCTGGTTTTGTTGCAACCAGCAATTTCAAGAGCTTCATCTCATCTTCAGAGCTCTTCATCCCTTCAACTCATCCTCGGGGAGTTCTAAAATATGTTTTTACTGTTGTTCTACTCCCCTGCTGATATGCTTTGGCTGTTCCCCATCCAAATCTCATCGTAAGTTGCAGCTCCCATAATCCACATGTGTCGTAGGAGGGACCCTGTGGGACGTAACTGAATCACAGGGGCAGGTTTTCCCATGCTTTTCTCATGATAGTGAATAAGTCTCACGAGATCTGATGGTTTAATAAAGTGCAGTTCTCCTGCCCACACCCTCTTGCCCACCACCGCGTTATACATGCCTTTGCTCCTCCTTTCCTTCTGCCATGATTGTGAGGCCTCCCCAGTCATGTGGAATTGTGAGTTCATTAAACCTCCTTTGCTTTATAAATTACCCAGTCTCAGGTATTTCTTCATAGCAGTATGAAAATGGACTAATGCACCTACTAACTGCCTTCTGATGCCTAAAAAGCATGAGGTGCCACTATAAAAGTTGCCTGTTACATTTCCTGTTGCTGCCCAAACCAGCGGCACCATGCCCCACGTCAATGACGGCTTTTCTGCATTCTCAATGTCCCCCAGGGATTTTTAGAGAAACAGCTCTTTTAGCTTGTATTCATTGTTTAACTTTGCTGTCTGTGAGCTTGTAGGACTGGAGGAAAGGCTGATCCTAACGACAGACATGGTCCTTGTTCTCCAATGCCTTTAGACTTTTTGGGCTCCAAGCATGCAGCTTCCATACTCTTTTTCCTTAGTGTGTCTCATCTTGCAGGCTCCTGGGTCCCACAGGCGAAGAGGGCTATGCTGGGCCCTCTGGACATACTCTAACAGGTTTAAATTCTAGGATAGAGACAGCCCAGGTTCTCAAGATGAGACCCACCACCTCACACGGAAAAATGCATTGATGCCAAAGACTGATTAATATGCATGTAAATGTTGGTATTTGGCGCTCATTACACCTATAGGTAGTAGAGGCTCAAGAGCCAGGACTGAAAAATTTTGTGTCTATTCATAGATACCAGTCAGGCTACCTCCACCTCTACTCTGAACTCAGAGACTAAGGAGCGTACCTGGGAGGACAGTCCATGCCCTAGAGATTGAGGAAGATACTTTCTTCCTCGCTGTTGGGAGTATAGTGGCTTCTGTACCATAGTCTTCCTATTGTCTTCCCAGATAAACCCATTGGCAAGTATAATTTTTAAATCTTTCTTCTAAAACCACTGAACAGGACACACTAGAAAAATAAAATTCTTCTCTGTGGTAGGCTGAATAGTAGCCCTTAAATATGTTCATGCCCTAATTCCAGACCCTGTAAATGTAACCTTATATGGCAAAAGGGTCCTTGCCAAGGTGGTTAAATCAAGGACCTTGAAACGGGGAGATTATCCTGGATTATTCTGGGCCTGATGTAATCACAGTGGTCCTTATAAGCGGTATGCAGAAGGAGTCAGCATCATAGGAGAAAGCTATGTGAGGACAGAAGCAGAGATTGGAGTGAGAGATTTACAAGCCAAGGAATGCCAGCAATTTTGAGAAGCTAGAAGGAGAAAGGAACAGATTCCCCCTTGAGATCTGCAGAGGAAATATACCCTGCTGACACTTTGATTTTAGCCCTATACAGCTTGTTTCAGACCTTTGATTTCCAGAACCATAAGACTTCTAAAACATTAAGTTTGTGGTCATTGTTACAGGGGCAATGAGAAACTCAGACTCTCTCACAACTCAGCAGAATTAGTGGAACAGCTTGTACCTTTTATCTAGAATTTTGCCATATAGCTCTGGAGCTATCTAAGAAATAAGAGATTGAGCGCACCTAAAAGCTATGTTTCTTACCAAGGAGATGCTTGAGATCAGTTTGCCTATTTGTTATCCAAGGACTGGTAAGCTTCCTGCCAGATTGTGACATCACATTGGACCTAGAATCAGACCACTGACATGGGTTGCCTCTGTGTCCCCACCCAAAGCTGATGCTGAATTGTAATTCCCCGTGGTGGAGGTGGGGCCTGGTGGGAGGTATTGGACCACAGGGGTGGTTTCTAATGGTTTAGTACCAACCTCTAGTGCTGTCTCGTGATAGAGTTCTCACAAGATCTGGTTGTTTAAAAGTGTGTAGCACCTCCCCCTTTGTGTACTCGCTCTCTCTTTTCTCTCTCTGTCTCTCTCTCTCTCTCTCCCCCACCGACCCCCAATGGCCATGTGAATACATGCTTGCTTCCCCTTCACCTTCCACCATGATTGTAAGTTTCCTGAGGGCTCCCCAGCGAAGCTTCCTGTACAGCCTGTAAAACTGTGAGCCAATTAAACCTCTTTTCTTCATAAATTACCCAGTCTCAGTTCTTTATAGCAGTGTGAGAAAGAACTAATACAACCACTTTGAACCTCTGCTGTCATTAGCCAGATGAATGATTTAGGATAAGTTGCTTGCTCTTTCTAAAATGGAGGGGATCAATGACTACTTAAAAATATACTGTGAAAATCCAGTGAGATAATATAAGTGAGAGAACTTGATATCCCATAAAAACCTTCACATGTATAGGGTATTCTTATAGATAAAAATATGGCATAGGGTATATAAAAAAGATTCCAGTCATTTGCATTTCTGGCTTGTTTTGATTTCAGATAAATGGAAGTGACTTGGATTTTCTTTTAAGGAGCTCAGATTTCATCAGAAGCACTGGACTCTGTCTCTAGGGTCATTTCCAGCTCTGCCACTCTATAATTCTAAATGTCAGCCTGAATGAGGCTGTGATAGCCCCATTAATTCTCTCATGGCAGATAGAGACCAAAAGTCCAGAAAGAAGCTAGAGTTGACCAAGAATGAAGGGTAGCATGGGCCAGGGTACAGACTCCTATGTAAGAGTGTTTTATTCATGCATTCTTTATTCATTTATTCATTGCACATATATTCACTGAGTGAATACAGCATATGCCAGGGGTTATGCTTGGCACTAGATAAGTTGGGAAAGGTGATTGGGGGACAGGAAGAGTTATGAAAATGAATAAGACAAGGTTTGCGGCCTCAGTGACTTTACATCAGGTGGGGTAGGTAGATAAGCAACCCACGGCAGCCTGAATGTCTCCAGACCTCATTCCCCTGTGGTCTCCAATTAGATCACAGGACTTTTATATCCACATCTCATTGATTTCCATAGACCCACCTACTCACACAGAAAACCAGCCCCTTGCTGAATTGCGCAGTGTTTCTGGAGGCTTACAGGGATATCTGACACGTGCTCATCAACATGCCGTACCGGCTGGCTGCTGCACTCACCACACGTGTGCCATCTGCTGCCCCCAGAGCTCTCAGGCGGGGCCCCTCTGTATTTCATAGATGTGGTTAAATTTGGAACCAACCTTAAATCCAGGGCCATGGCAACCTAAGCCTCCCCAACAATTCCCAGGCGTTTTCAAGGCTTCCATCCTCTGTACCCATTTTGTTTACCACTCACCCACTTCCAACATCCTCCTCCACATCCTTGCTGAAGAATTCAGCTGCTTTTATTGTTTCCAAAGAAACTTACGCACATCAAGCACTTCATGTCCTTCCTTCCTTCCTTCCTTGACTTCATAGATTTAACTGGCAACTTGCATGTAGGGAAAGGACAGAGCAGAGATTTGAAGGGAGCTCACATTGCAGAGGGCAAGGCCTTTCACCATCCACTGGCTCCAACCCTCTCTCCCTCTTCTCCTTACCTATCTCCTCTTCTAAGCCATCATGCACACCGTCTCCCCAAACCTTCCACAGGCCAGTTCCACTCGTGCCCAGATGCACTGGAGACTGAGCTCCCACTGCAGGTGCTTATTACAGTATTTTCCTAATACAGACCTGTGGAATCCAGAGGAGTGGCTATCTCACATGCAAAATTTTCGGGATAAGAGAGAATAAACACAATCCACAGAATTTCTCCCATTTCATGACCTAAAGCACCAGCCTACATTCTTTCTGGGTTCCAGTGTCATTTGCAGCAATAGAAGTGTGAGGACATAAGGCAGACATCAGCCACACAAGCTGCAATGTGGTTCCAGTTACTGCTGTTTGTGTTGCTAAGGACATTGGGGTGGGCGGGGCCTGAGCACCTGCACCCTGGCGATGACAAATCAGACACAGCAGGACTCAGAGCAGGTGCCCTTTTCCTTTTTTAGAATTCTGACTGTTTCAAAGTATCAGTCATGCACCAGATGTCACTAAAGGAGGTTTTATTTGAAACAGTCTGACTTAATGAGGCTCAGGTTGTTGCTGTGAGCTTGTGGGTAGGGGAGTATGTATACACAAGCAGAGGTGGATTTACCCTGGAGCTAATAAGCCTCATGCTTCAGGGTCTGTCACTTGCCTAAGTTTCTTCCAAGGCCCTGTTCCCAATATTGTATTCACTTCTTAAAGAGCACTCTCAAATTGTGAAGCTTCATGGTCTACAGAACCAACCGCCCCAGCACAAACGAAGCCTTTGGCCCCTGTTGCCACGAGGCTGAACACAGACATGCACGCACATGCTCTTGGGGTCAGCCCTTTCAAAATTAGAAAATGCAAAATCTGTCACTGATATCCTTCTCCTCCACCTGCCTGTTTTCTCAGAGCCTGTGGCCTTGCGTCTTAGAATTCTCCATGCTCCCACTAACCATACATCCCTACTCTGCTTGGTGCACTCAACTGCCTACTTTCCCACACCCCATCATCCAATACAGTGGTCTCCAAACTATAGCCCATGGGCCAAATCTAGCCCGCTACCTGTTTTTGTAACTAAATTTACACATCTTATGTGTGGCTGCTTTTGTGAGGCAGAATTGAGTCGTTGTAACAGAGACTAAATTACCCCAAAGTCTGAAGTTTTACTCTCAGGCCCTTTACAGACAACAAGTATGCCAACCTCTGGTTGAATCCCCAGTAACTTCATAACTAATATTGACTAATCAGCCTAAGATCTGCTTAAAAATAAATCTGCTCCTGCTCTCTCGTACTGCTTCCCTGTACGCTTGAAATGAAAACCAGCTGCTGCCTGGGCCCCACAGACTTTCCATGGCCAGCACCGCCTGACTCTCTGATCTGTTCTGACCATTCCCCTTTCACTCACTATTCCACGCTCTCTTTCTTTCTGTTCTTCAGACACTTGCGCAAAATCGATTCCAGGCTCTGGGTCTCTGCACTGGCTGTTTGTGCTCACTAAAAGCCCTCCCCGCCAGACCTCACATGGCTGGTTCTTCTTTATGATTCAAGTCTTGACTCAAACATTATCTCCCCAGAGAGGCACTCCGTGACTCTTATCAAATATTGTCCCCTGCCTTCCATCACACGTGCTGATTTTGTGTTACATGTGCTGGTTTCTTTTCTTATAGCTCTTGTAATTATCCTGTTCGCTTGCTTGTTTACTTGTTTACCATTGGTTTCCTCTGATGGTGTGCCTCCCGGAACCACAGGCTTGTCTATCTTACTCAGTGTTCTGAGGTGTCTAGAGCAGTGCCTGGCATATAGTAGTAGGCTATCAAGAAACATTTGTTAACAAATAAATGAGCAGAATGGTGATGCTTTAATAAGGGGATTCTGAAACTTGAAAAGGAAAAGCCATTACTACAAGAATTTCAGAATTACACACATAGCTGGAATTTCAGAATTGCACAAATTGTACAGCTCTAGGAATGGCCATCCCTACATGGCAGGGAGATTAACCATGGGTTCTGATATGGTTTGGCTCTATGTCCCCAGCTAACTCTCATCTCGAATTGTGATCCCCATGTGTTGAGGCAGAGACCTGGTGGGAGGTGACTGGATCGTGGGGATGTTTTCCCCCATGCTGTTCTCATGATGGTGAGCAAGTTCTCATGAGATCTTAATGGTTTAAAAATGTGGCACCTCCTTCTGCTCGCCCGCTCTCTCCTGCTGCCATGTAAGACGTGCCTTGCTTCCCCTTCACCTTCTGCCATGATTGTAAGTTTCCTGAGACCTCTCCAGCCATACACAATTGTGAATCAATTAAACCTCTTTTGTTTACAAATTACCCAGTCTCAGGTAGTATCTGTATAGCAGTGTGAAAATGGACTAATAAAGGATAAATCAGATTTTCTTCCTGAGATTTTTGAGGATGTAGGTTTCAGGTTTAACTCATGACCAGGAAACCACCCAAAGCTCATGTAGATTTAGTGCAAGCCAGAGCCTAGGACTTCCACTGGAGAAAGAAAACTCACGTTACGGTTCAGGCTGAACCCATGAACCTATTTATCACTGTGAAATATTTCAATGGACAGTTTCTGACAGTGGAGCCATAACCAGAGACAAGGCCTTTGCTTTAAAACTTCTCTCTTGGTAGCAACAAGCATCTTTAGTTATATGCATAGTCCTGACATTAACCAGTGATTTTTTTTTTTTCAAAAATCTCTCCCTGTTGCCACTCCCATTCATACTAGCGTCACTTCAGTTGCCCTGGGCCAGCTCAGAACATTCTGTGTGTGCTTCCACTTTCACAACTTTCTTACTCTCCTTCCCATGTCTCTTACCATCGCCACTTGCCCCGGGCCTGGCCATTTCCAAAGCTATACTTATATCCTACCTCCCCCTATCCCAGAGATCTCCCAAATTAGCATTAACTTCTTTTCTAACACCCTATTGCCCTTTGTTTCTACTCTACTAGTTGCCTATGACTGCATAGCCGGCCGTCCAAAAATGTAACCACTTAAAACAACTGGCATTTTGTTTTATCTCATGATTTTGGATCAGGAATTTGGACAGGGCTCAGCTTGGCAATTTTTCTTCTCCACGTGATATTAGCTGAAGTCACTAGATGGAATTCATCTGGAGAATGAGAAAGTGTGGTCTAAGACAGCTCACTCAATGTTTGACACGTGGGTGGGAATGGAGTGTCTGGATGGCATCTGGCATGTGTAGGTGAGTAGTCGAGCTTCCTTTTAGCAACTCAGAGAACCCAGATAGAGTTCCAGTAGACAAGAATTGGAAGCTTCTTGGGTTGCAGTTTTCTCTCTGAAAATAAAATCTTTCATTAACGAAATGGTCTCCCAGAGAGCTGCAGCCCCACGAGTCTCATGCTTTAACTGCACCTCAGAGTGTGTGCACTCAGCCACGAATCCCTTCTTTACTTGGAAAGTAGGAGATTTGAGGAATCTCAGACAAATCACAACAGAATAGTTTAAGAGCTGTTTGTCTAAAGGACTAAGAGCGATGAACCAACATGGTAGAACGGGATTGCTAATGCATACTTCACTAATTTGGCAAAAAAACAAAACAAAGCAAAATACAGGCGTCTTTATATTCTTTAACTGATCCAATATTCCTCATTAACTGTCAATCTCCCACCTAATCTTGCTAGATAGTAGGGATATGGGGTGAGAATAGAGGCAGAATTTGACAATTAATAGTATCTACATATTCAAATGCTTTCTGGGACAAACATTCACACAGTTTTTTAAACTCTTTGAACAGAGCTGTTTTCCCCCCTTCTTCCTGATTTTCAAGATGGCTTTGAGTGGAGGTGAAAACTTAAGAGTATTTCTGATAATTGAGAGAGTAGAAATATAGGAAGGGGCTTGAGGCGGTGAGAGGAAGCTGGCCTGGGTACTGCCCCTCTCTGCAGAACTGGCAGATCCAGAGAACTGACCTCAGGATTGGCATTTGCTGAGGACAATTTCATCTGGCCTTATGACATAAAGTTTATCATCAGATGCTCATGGCTGGCCTGTGTTGTTGAATTTCCTGTCCTTGGTGGTTGCCTATTTCTGACACTAGCCCTTCTTAGCAGCTATGTGAGTTCTCACCAGGCCATGAAGCAAACTTCAGATCTTTTGCCCAACACACCAAAGTTCAGCAGAGCCAAGAGAGCTTGCAGAGGCTTGTCCCTCTAACCACTTTCCTCTACTGATGCTGCCCCATATCCTTCTACCAGATTTTTCCTAGAGACCCGAAGTTCTCATAAGACCATGCTTGTAAGGAAAGCCATAGCATTGCACAACTTCGGGAATGGCCATGCACAAAGCATACAATACAACTGGTGCCCCTGCAGTTGCAAAGCACAGAGGTTCCAGTGAGGGTAGCAGGCCACCGATGCTGGATTCACTCAAGATTCTCCCAAGAAGAGAAGCTGTGAACACATGTGTTTAACTCTTTGGCTCTTCTCTGGTTCCTCTCTTCTTCTTCCCATAACTCCTCAAGCCTAAAGATGCAAGATTTCTCCCTGCCTCTCCAATGTAACAAAGGCTTCTCTTATATTCTATGCTAATTTTTCTCTATCAAGGTTTATAGAAACTCTATGAGTCAGTCCATCAGCCATGATTCCTGACGTTAATGGGAGCTCAAGGAATTTAGGAATTTATTTCTCTTCACCAAAGCCTGGCTTTGAAGACTATTATCTTGCTAGTGACTCAAAATCCTATTTGCTAGTCAAAGATGAGAAATGACTCTATTGCTAAAGTTGGCCTCCACCGTTTCCTTGAAGATCTTAAATCCATTGCTTCAATGAGTGGAAGGCCCCAGAGCAACCATCATTCTAGGAGATAGAATACTTCAGAAACTGTTTTTTAAATTATTAGCCCTCATATGCATATATGTTACAAACATTATTTTCATGTTTCTTACAAATATTGACATTACAGGGCTCTCAGGGGTTAAAAAATAAGATGAAAGCTTCTCTTTTTTAAGCTAATAACATATTCACTAATAAGAAGTGAATATTTTATTACCTTCTTCCCAGTTCCTTTCTTAACTGGGGATAAAATCTTTGCACCTAAGGTGGTAACTGAGGGATGGATGAGATGATTCCAAACCAGAGAGTTGATAAAATGGGGGGTACACAGGTGAGATTCACATGTGATAAAAACAGAAGGCTCACAAATGTGGTGAGTGTACTCAGAGCAGATGCCTTCCCTGTTATCACTTGACAGAACCTCCTTAGGATGTAGAAGTGAATCCAAAATAGCAGCGATTCCATGCTCCAACTTCGGCTCCCATCCTAATCACAGACTTCAGCCGAGTTCAGGCCATGTGCTCTGGCAAGGCTTTCTGTGTAACTTAAATCAAGTTTCATCCCTGATTTATTAGGATTTTGTTAAATTGCTAATACCATTATTCTGCCCCCATCCATTTCATCAGCAGCAGTTTAAACTCAGTCGTCTTGAATCAGTCACAAACAGTCCCAAAGGTTTATTTGGCTTTATATTTCTCAACACAATTTATAGCATTAAAATATTGAGTTAGATTTCGGGATGACATTCATCAAACCTACTGTAATATGCCCTTGGCTTTTTTTTCTTCATCCCTTTCATCTATCTTAGCAGTAAAAGTGCTGCTGCTTTACCTCTGTTCCATATGATCAGGTAAGATCGCTTATTTCTCTCCTAGGCTTCTATTTCAGCAGTGCTTTAGAGCTCATCTACATGGATTGCTTACATTTCTTTCCTTCCGTAAAGCTTTGTAATAACCACTCTTCTTCAAATACATTTCCCCCCAGGATGTACCCCAAATTTGGTCTTTTTCAAATGCAGGAATTGCTTACATTCCTGCATTTGATATCTTTCCCAAAGATGGGATATTATCTTTCCCAAAGAAAGAGGGATACCATCTTTCCCAAAGAACAGATCAGGTCTCATGGACCTCCAAGCATGTGTGTGTTCATGGGAACGAAGAGCTGAAATACTATGATCTAGCCTGGAAAAATCTCATTTAGAGGGCTCATTGTCTGCAGTGGAATACTCTCCAATAGTTAACTTTCTAGGACTCTGGCCTAAGAGACAGAGTTTCCAGGATTAGCAGAAATATGACTGCTCTGTCCTGAGCTCTCACAGACTCCAAGAGGTTAGACTGGGATCAGCCAGACCAACCCCACTTATTTCATAACTGAGGAATCTGAGATCTAAAGAAACTGCAACAAAGGAAGCTTATCATCCCAGTAAGTTGCCAGGCAAAGTCTCAGATGTGCCCTGTGGGTATGTTAGCATTAGTCATTCCCAGTGTTACAAAAATTCACATTGTACATACTTCAAGAGAAAAAGAGCACAGGCTCTGAGAATGGGCAATCCCGAGTTTGCATTAAAAGTCCACCACCTACTGGATATTCAGGCAGAGTATATTTCTCACCTTGGAAATGGGGTACAACACTGCCGCCTTGGAAAATCATGGAGCACCCACATAGCACATGGGACATTGCAGAGCTTGGTAAATGGCAGCTAAACAGTAATGTTAAGGAGCCTGGGGCATGGACATCTGGGGGAAAAGGTTTGGGAGTTGGGAGGTGGGTGGAACCTGAGAACAAATAGAGAGGTCAGTGAAAACCATGTGTGAGTTTGGCACAGTCTACCAATGCCTAGTTTAGGATGGCAGGATCAATTTGAAGGACTGATTATCTCAGCCAGCCAAACCACAACAACTTAGAAAATTCAATTTTCTGGAGTTCTCTAGATCCTACCTCGTGTCATTCATTTAATTCTTGCTCCTTCGTCACAAAGAGAAAGAACAGAGGAATTAAAGGGAGATGAAGAACAGGCTGGTCAGGGCCTGTCGTCGTTACAGCAGGAAAACTAGACCGCATTTAAGTGAGCCTCCCCTCTCTCCCTCACTTGTATTACTGGTGCTACACAGTGAGTGCGTATCTTATTGTTCGACTGCTTCTCAAAAATAGAAGTCCTTTATATCACTTAGTCCTCCTGGCACACGGCTGGGCACGAGGACGGGCGTCTAATAAATCGTTTGTAAAGTCATGAGGCTGAAAGCGAGTTGATAATAAAGCCACTCATTTTCACACTGAGAAAATGGAATAAGGAAGGAAACTAGAGAAAGGTAACAGATAATCAGCCCTTCTTATATTTGGATGTTAAAATTGGTATAACACTGTCCAGAAGATCAAAGCTCAAGCCACACTCCTTCCTCCTAAACATGCTTCATGTCTCTCTGTTCAAAGTGACAGGAAGGCAGCCCAAGGCTTCTGTTTTCATTTAATGACCTGGCTGAATCTTGCAATATTGCTTCATTTAGTGGGTCCACAGTCGTGTAAGAGAACAATTTCCTCTTCCTTGAAACTTTTATACGGCCTTTGTTCTCCTGCTAGGCCAGTTCTCAACTAAACTTGAATTTCCAGTTTGGAAGTGAACACATGGCCTTGTGATTTAATACATTCTTGGTAGTAGAACTGGAAAGGTCAGTCTAGAAATACTGCATACAGCTGCAGCTAAGATCCAAGACTGTGGTTTACCCACAGAGAATAGTAGGGCCAAAAAAAAATTCTATATTGAGGTTCAGTGATCTCAAACTCAGACAACTGTCACCAAAGCTGGGCAAGTTAATGCCACCGTCTGCAACAGCTGGGCTTCCACAAATACCACCACGCCTCTCACTCATCAGAGGTATTGTGTCCCCAAAGCCATGTTGGTTTTGCAAGACTGCCTGCTACTTGGCACCATTTCAATGTGTGAATATTTCCATTCAAGATCTCCCCATCTGGCAGCAGCCTAGGCAGTCATGCCCTGGTGTGCTGGTGGTGTTCTTACAAGGGGATCAGGCCACTGGGATTGTAACACCTGCCTCTGGGCAATGCAGGAAGTAACCAGGCAAAACAAAAGAACACAGGATGTGGCTGCAAATAAATAGATTGAAAATGCTGCATGCTGTTGGTGTAGCCAGGTGACAGAAGCCCATCTGGATATAATCTACCCCTTGGAAGCAGAGTCAGATATCCAAGAAGTGACAGATGCACACATGCAGAATTTTTATCCCACGTCAGTGAACTTGCAGAGTTTGAATTCTCTATAGTGCTCCGTTATTTGGGATATTTGCACAACCTAATGATGAAGCCTTTTCAGGGACACCACACATTTCACGATGCTCCCTGGACTCAAAAGATTCAATCAGTCTAATCACCTGCCAGTCTCTAGGAGATGGATAATGAGAAAAGTCGGAGCTGCTATGTCTTCATCCTGGTGACCTCTCATGGAGAGCTTAATTAAAGTGTTTAGGGGGAAGAAGGAGGGTATATGGTAGAAGCAGATTTTAATTTTCCTTCTTAGCTAAAAATGATCTATTATTCTATCTCAACACTAATAGAATCCTGATTTATTTCTCAAAATTTTCATAGATGATTTCATGTACTTTTGTAGGGAGTTCTGATACATAGTAGGCAGTTTTTCTTCTGCTTGCACTGGAAATTTAGAGTGGTGCCTTCCCATGCCCTTTGAAAGCCAAGGGGATGGTGCCTAGGGACAATGTTTTGCATACAGTAAGTGCTCAATAAATATTTGTTGTGTTGAATTAAGAAGAAATAAATATATTCACAGAGGGACAAGGGCGGGGACTTTATGAGAAAAGAAGTCAGGTGTTTCCCTAATCCCCAAGAGTGATCCAGCAGTGGGATTTCGGCGTCAGCTGAAGTTGACTGCTCCTAAGAGCAGGTTGTTGTCAGAATGATTCCAAGTCCTTCATCCATACTACACATGTCCCTGTTAGCGAGGGTTTTGTAAGGATGCAGTGGTGAAGTGGCAACTTTTGCCATTTACTAGCTACATAGTCCCACACAAATTATCTAATCTTTCTAAACCTCAGTTATCTTATCTGTAAAATGGTAATAATCATGAAATTTATCTAGTGTTGTTCTGGGGTCAGCTTTCACTGGCTTGCAAGAGGTGATTATCTGCTTTTCTTTCTTTCGGACTCTGAGTTCATTGGCTTCACCTAGAGAGATGAAAATGGCCAGGCAGGAATATTTACACCATGAAATCAGTAAATGCTACAAATCAGAGCATACTTTTTTGGAGAGCCAGCTGTTAAACATGTTGTGAGGGTTAAATGAGATAATTCATGTGCAATAAGATAATTCCTTGCATATAGTAGGTGCTCCAGGATTATAAATTATCACTATCTTTCATAGACTCTAGGGCTTTTATACATTTTTGCCTCCGTGAAATCAGGAGGTGATTCGTAATCAATAGCATGTTATAATTATAATTGGCAGCATTTTTTTCTCAGTGGCTCACAAAATAATGGCTCGTGTCACAATCAACAGTGTTAAAAGTCAATGAAACATTATTATCATCATCATCCTCATTATTATACTAGGCCTTTTATAACAATCCATGTACATTATCTTTAAAATGTAAGAAAAAACACACTAACGTGGCACCACACGTATAGTAGTGACCTGCTGATTCAAGAGGGCTCTTCGGAGTAGACGAGATCTCCCACCTTCACCCCTGCCTACAACTGGCAGCCCGCCCTCCTCTTTTCCTAACTCCTCCAACACAGCCCTCTCTCAGGAATGATCCCATGGGCCCTCTAGCATGTTTGTGTGACTCCAGTGAAAGCGACTTCCCATGAGCAGGTTTGCACTGACAGTCTAATCGCTCACTGGGCAAGGGAAGCTGAGATTCCCTGCTAAAGACACTTAGAGCAAGCAGAAGAAGGGGACTTCTCTGGTGTAGAAGCTTTCCTGACTCTGAAATCATCATGCAGGTTGCTGTTTGCAGAGCTGCTAGCTTTACAACTCTGTTGCCCTGTGGGTGATACAGATCCGAAACTCAATACATGTTTGTGAATAAGCCAATGAATAACAATAATCAAGATATACCAAATATGAAGATTTTAATATGTGAAATAATCAAACGTTATTTAGGATGTACTAATTTGTACTCAAATATCTTGCTGGGGGAATGTAAATTGCTTTAGCACCTTTAAACAACAATTGCTGGTATGCATTAAAATTTCGTATGTGCCTACCACGCTGTTTCAGGGAACCACTCATGCGCAAACGAGTTCACAAGAATCTTCGTAGCCGTATTGTCTCTAGTGGAAAAAAAAATTGTAATGAGTCTATCTACAAATAAGTAACGAGTTAATAAATGCTGCTATGCCCATAGCCATTCTATATGCAGCAGTTAGGAAGAATGAGGTCAATCTGTATATATTAACAGGAAAAGAAATATTAGTGAAATAAGAAAACAATTTACTGAACTCTATACAAAATATGACAATTTTTAAATTTTTAAAATATGTAAACCATTTTTTCTGTATTTTTATATATGAGCCTAAATGCACAAAAGAAGGTAACAACAGCTACCTCTAGAAAGCGGTATGGTCTAGAAAGCGTATGGTCTAGGGAGATGTTAGCTTTACTTTTATGCTTAGATTTTAAATTTTACAACCAAAATGTATTTATGTATTATTTGTGTAATTAACAATTTTTAAAAATAAAAGGGAAGCATAGCTCATAAATGTTTAGGCTGAGGCATAAATTGGTGTAGCAACTATGTGAGCAAGTTCTCTGCTGAGGCGGGAGCTGACGTGTCTGAACTGTAAGCGGCCAAGCACAGCAGTGCAGAGCTGCTTCGAGTGGCTGATCCTCCAACTCTGACAGATTATGAGCCAAGACAGGGGAAGGCAGGGGCCCCCAGAGGCCACTGCAATGACAATCACCTCCAGGGCTGTCTGGCAGGAATGTACAGGCTGATGGGATAGCAGAGGCCCTTCTCCCCTTTGCTGATGCCCAGTGAGGTGGGAGTCAGGGAGTGAGGGGCAAGGGAGGAGTCAAGGGAGAGAGGATTGGAATCATCCAAGACAGACGAGTCTACCTGGTTACTGCGCCAAGAGCCAGGCCTTTCCATAGTTGACAGTTCAGGAGATGTGATGATTTCTTCCCTCCTCCTTCATCACCTCTACTGGAGACAGGCTGATTTCTCTGTGTTGGCACCAAGTGCAAACCCTCCTCACACCACAGTCATAGAGCCAGATGATAGCTCAAAAAGTTGTCTTGCTCACTCCTTGCTAGGCAGTTAGGAATTAAGCAGGCCCTGGAAAAAAGTCATCGCAATACATATAGAATGTTCTTTTTTCTTCCTTGGAAACCAAAATATTTGTTGTCCTTTTGTGAGTTCAAGTCCTTATTTTCTAAAATTTTCACAGAATGAGATTCCATCACCTTGCTTGGTCTCCATTCAACTGTCCATCTATTCATTCATCCACCCAATCACATTTATTTAGCAGCAACTACAAATGTACCAGTACTACGGGACACCTGATCTTTAAGGTGGAGAGTTTCAAAGAAGGCTTTGAGGAGGTAACATGAAGGATGGGTACAGTAAGTGAGGCATGCCCAGTCACACTTTTGGGAGTGCGACTGTAGGGTGAGAGTCGGATGAGGGAAGGGATCAAGCAAGAGTACTCCAGGCTAAAGGGAAAACATGGACTGCAACACATTTCAGCAACTCAAACTCCCCTATACCCATAGAAGAAAAAAAGCAACTCTAAACTTTGTAATGAAGAAGTGAGTTAGAGTGACTGTGAAACAGGAGAGTTCCCTGTTCCCCCTATCAGTACTCTCAGTTCCCGCTCTCATTACTCTCAGGCAGAAGTGTGGCCTGCCTGTTTGGTCACCGCCCTGCTGCTTCTCAAACCCGTTGTGGGAAGGGGAGCACACAGACGGGCAAGTGCAGAGGCTGGCGGGGAGCACTTTGAGCTCCAGCCCCATGGTAGGGTCTAGGGGTGGGTGCCTGCAGTCCCAGTGTTAGAAAGCTCTCTTAGCCTTGCTGTCCACAGATGGCTTTAAGTGTTAACCAACTCAATGGACCTTCTGCCTTTTAACAAGGTCAGAGGGCCAGTGTGACAGCGTTCTGTATCCTGAGCTTTTATCCAGCATCCTGGAAGTATCTGGTCACACATGGGCTTGAAGGATGAATGTGGGGTTTATTGAGTGGTGAAGGTGACTCTTGCCCGGGTGGATGGGAAACCCGAAGCAGGAGATGGAGTGGGAAGATAATCTTCCCCTGGAGTTGGGCCATCTAAGGGTCAAACTCCTTTCCAACCACCCCTAGCTGAACTTTCCTCTTCTTCTCTCTCTGCTGCATCCTTCTGCCGTCCCTCTGCTTGTCTCCTCATCTGCTGGTCTGCTCCTGGAGCCTGGGGTTTGGGGTTCATGTGGGTACAGGATAGGAAACATGGCAGGCCAAAAGGCAACTTCTTGGATACGAAAACAGGAATGCCTGTCCTCATTTAGGGTCACAGGTCTTCAGGCTTGAGGGTGGGGCTCTTGCCAGGAAACCCCACTCTTCTACCTAGTATTTCTCTGTCTCATGTCTATATCACCCATAGGATGCTAGATGAGTTTTTACAAAGCACAGGAGCATCATTCAAAAGGATTTTCACGCATGTTAATGAAATACCAATAAAGACTGTCGAGACAGAAATGCAGTTAGGTCATTCAGGTCTGGAAACTGAATTTCTGACAAAGGGAAGCTTGGTTAACAGGGTGATGGCATTTTTCACTTCCAAACTGTGGACAGCTGTACAGTCTGAAGTGCTCAGGAGAGACTCCATCAAGCTGAAAGGCAGGAATCGAGTTTCCCTAAGCCAGGTTGCTGGAGCCCTCTACCTCCTTGGCCAGCCTTTTTTAACTGAAAAATCAGTTTAAATTAAAAAATCAGTTCCAGTGGTTCTCCCGTGCTCAATAATAGCATCTGCACACTCTAACTTTCTTTCAAATACCTCACCAGTTTTACTCCAGACAGAGCCAACATAAAAGCTGAGAGATAAATCAGATTTCTTGTCAGAATATCAGGTAGGCTGGGGACTGCTAGGGAAAAAAACGAACCTGCTGTGGACTTCAATGGCTCTAGAATTGGCAAAAACATGTGAAATGATTCCTGAAGAGCTCAGGTGAGTGCTCTGCGGGTGGCCAGGCAGGCACTCTACACTCCTTTAGGCTCCGAATCCAGCCCGGATTCATGATAACATGTGCAAACGGCACACTCATAAAACACGTGGTGGTGATACTCTAAAAGGGAGCTGGACGGTCATTTTATTAATGATTGACAACACAACCAGAGCTCATTGAGCAGCTACTGTGCGTCCTTAGAGTTAGAACTCAAGGATGGAATGGGGGAGGGGATGGCTGCAAAATGGAGTAAAAAGAATTCAAGAATTGCAGGTATCATGCTGAACCCCTGGACTTCGATAGGAATAGCATCATGTTTGAGAAGCTAAAGAAGAGATCTGGAACCAGTGAACGAAACATAGCGTTTACTGAGGGAACTTACATACAGGGCAGTTCAGTCCAGTAGTGGTGGACTAGACAAAAGAACTATAACAACTTGTAAAAAAAGCATGCAGTTTATACAGCGTTTTCCCTTAACACCCTCCGAGCAACCTCCACCCATTAGCCTTCCCTTAACCCAAAACAAAGAATCTTGATCTCCTGTACAGCATGTGTTCCACAGGATGGGCCAGGGGATAAGGAATGAACCTCCACGCCGGCTGCTTCTGGATTCCTTAGCTTAGAGCTGCAAACACACATTCTTCTTAGCCCACAAGGTCATTCTCAGGGTATGCTTAAGTTATGTTATTGCCGTCAGGTGTGTCTGTCATACGGAAGGCTCTTGACGGATGTAGTACACAGTGCAGATTAGGGAGGGGCCTTAGAGTCCCACTTTCCCATCGTTCACTGTGTGGGTTTGATCTGTGCACTTCAGTTTCCTCTTCTATAAAACAGGATCAATACTATCTTCTACTTCGGGTGGTTACGGTGAAGAGAGATAAGCATAAAACATTTAGCTCAAAGAAAAGTAGGCATTGCTACAAGGGCAAAAAGTAGACTGCTAGGCATCTTTTTATGAGTGAGCCAGGAAAACAGTAGGAGCCTAGAGGTTCTGGACAGTGTTTAAATAAGAGTAGTGCAAATTCTAGCTATATACACCTCCTGAGGGCAATGCCTCAAAAACAAATGCATTGGGTTTCCTTTAATTCTGTATTGGTTTAATTCTACATGGTTACAGCTTGAATTTTTCAAGTATTCAAGTTACGAAAATCACCCTTTGCAAGAACAACATTAAAAAAATCAGAATCTGAAAAACAGATGCATTCTATTTGGAATGTAAATTAAGCCTTTAAAGAAGCTTTTAAGAGGTAGCTTTTCCAGGATAATTACATTGCAAGGACTCTAGGTCAATTACTCTTTACCTCAAATGTCACCTGGCTGCAGATACAAACAGAGTTACATCTAAATTAAGGCCAAAATTACAATGCCTCTGAGAATCCCATAGTCACCCAAGCAAATGATGAGTACCCCTTGCCCTGGATATTGCTAGAACACTCTGAGAGGTGCCTCCATATGCCCATGGGGACAGGAACTATGACAGCCACACAGTCTCTCTCCCTGGTTCTCTCTCTTGTCACAACCCACTTGCCCTGGTTAGTTGTCCACAAAGAAAACTCCGTTGCCCCTGCTGCTGCTGCCTATCATGGGATGCCAATAACCACACCAAGCATGCTGTCCCTCCTTGAAACTGAGGAGTTAATTAGATCAAGTTTCCCCACCCTGCTTACTTTTTGTTATTTTTTTCCTTTTTCCATGAAGCTGACGGCTGCAGAAGCTAAAGGTTTCTCATCTGAACAGCTGAAACTTAACTTTCACTGGCTACTTTATAGATAACGTTCATAGGTTTCCATGGTAATGAGTACATCAGTTGTTTTTTAGGAACTCGGGCCGGTTTCTGTTCAGTTCAAATCAGTTGAGACCACTGTATTAGTCCGTTCTCATGCTGCTAATAAAGACGCACCCAAGACTGGGTAATTTATAAAGAAAAAAGGTTTAATAGACTCACAGTTCCACACAGCTGGGGAGGCCTCAAGAAACTTACAATCATGGTGGAAGGGGAAGCAAACATGTCTTTCTTCACATGGCAGCAGCAAGGAAAGGTGCGGAGCAAAAGGGGAAAAATCCCCATTTAAAACCATCAGATCTTGTGAAAACTCACTATCATAAGAACAGCATGAGGTTAACTGCCCCCGTGGTCCAATTACTTTTCAGTGGGTCCCTCCCACTATAGTTCAAGACGAGATTTGGGTGAGAACACAGGCAAACCCTATTATTCCACTGCTGGCCCCTCCCAAATTGCATGTCCTCACATTTCAAAACTCAATCATATCCTTCCAACAGTCTCCCAAAGTCTTAACTCATTCCAGCATTAACGGAAAAGTCCAAGTCAAAGTCTCATCTGAGACAAGGCAAGACGCTTCCACCCAAGAGCCTGTGAAATCAAAGTCAAGTTAGTTACTTCCTAGATACAGTGGGGGTATAAGCATTGGGTAAATGCACCCATTTCACATGGGAGAAATTGGCCAAAAAAGGGGGGCTACAGGTCTCATGCAAGTCTGAAATCCAATAGAGTAGCCATTAAGCCTTAAAGATCCAAAATGATCTCCTTTGACTCCAAGTCTCACATCTAGGGCATGCTGATGCAAGAGGTGGGCTCCCATGGCCTTGGGAAGCTCTGCCCCTGTGGCTTTGCAGGGTACAGCCCCCCTCCCAGCTGCCTTCATGGGCTGGCATTGAGTATCTGCAGCTTTTCCTGGCACATAGTACAAGCTGTCAGTGGATTTACCATTCTGAGGTCTGGAGGACTGTGATTCTCTTCTCACAGCTCCATTAGGCAGTGCCCCAGTGAACACTCTGTGTGGGGTCTCCGACCCTGCATTTCCCTTCCGCACTGTCCTAGCAGCGGGTCTCTATGAGGGTCCACCCCTGCAGCAAACTTCTGCCTGGACAGCCAGGCATATCCATGCATCCTCTGAAATCTAAGCGGAGGCTCCCAAAACTCAATTATTGACTTCTGGGCACCTGCAGCTCAACACCATGTGGAAGCTGCCACGGCTTGGAGCTTGAACCCTCTGAAGCCAGGGCCTAAGCTGTAACCTGGCCCCTTTTTGCCACAGCTGGAGCTGGGACACAGGGCACCAAATCCTTAGCTGCACACAGCAGGGGGTCCCTGGGCCCGGCTCACAAAACCGTTTTTACCTCCTAGACCTCGGGGCCTGTGATAGGAAGGGCTGCCATGACGACCTCTGACATGCCCTGAAAACATTTTCCCCATTGTCTTGGTGATTAACATTCAGCTTCTCGTTACTTCTGCAAATTTCTGAGACATTGGTTCATTCTCATGCTGCTAATAAAGACATACCTGAAGAGGGTAATGTATAATGGAAAGAGGTTTAACTGACTCACAGTTTCTCAGGGCTGGGGAGGCCTCAGGAGACTTACAATCATTGTGGAAGTGGAAGCAAACATGTCCTTCTTCACGTGTGGCAGCAATGAGAAGTGCCCAGAAAAAGGGGGAAAATCGCCTTATAAAACCGTCAGACCTCATGAGAACTCATTCACTATCATGGGAACAGCATGAGTGGAGCTGCCCCCCTGATTCAATACCTCCCACTGGGTCCCTCCATGACATGTGGGGATTACGGGAACTACAGTTTAAGATGAGATGTGGATGGGGGACACAGCCAAACCATATCAACCATCAGCCCTTCAACTGGGCCTGCATAAGTACTCAAGAGGTGGCTTTTTGATGTCAGAGGGCTAACAACTCCACCCTCAGATCACGTTAATGCTGCTTTTTTCTGTACATATATCCTGTGAAATGGCATGAACGCCTATGCTCATGTAGAATGAACCTGTTACTTCATTTTTCCCCACTGCCAAATGATATGGACAGAAGACAAGAGGATGAACAGAAGAGCAGAATAATGGCAAGAACAGCACAGCAGAGAGAAGAGAAGGAGCGTCTGTACACTGAGAGGAGTTCGACTGAGGACGGTTGGAGAGGAGATCAGCCACTGGACTGCCAAACTGCAGGGGAAGATCATCTTCTCACTCCATCCCCCTTCCAACTCCCTACCCATCCTACTAAAAGCTGCCTCCACTATTCAATAAAGCTCCCACATTCATCCTTCAGGTCCATGTGCAAACGGATTCTTCCAGGATGCCAGACATGGACCTGCGTACCAAGAGGGCACTGAGCTAGTTAACACATAAGCCATCTGTGGATGGCAAGGCTAAAACAGCGCACTGTAACACACACTCACTTGGGCTTTAGGAGCTGCAGGCACTCACCCCCAGACACAGCTGTGGGACGGAGCCCAGGAGCACTCGCCCCGGCTCCTGCACCTGTCCATCTGCATGCTCCTCATCCTGCATGTGGTTTGAGCACACGTAGCGGCTGAACAGGCGAGCCACACCCCGCTCGCACATCCTGCAAGATGAGTCAGGGAACTCTCCCATTCACAATCACCTTTTCCTGTCTTAGACCACCCCACTTCCCTAAGCCATACTTATACCCAAGTCTTATCTTCAGGGAGGTGGATTTGAGAGCTGTTCTCGCACCTTCTCACTTGGCAACCTTGAGAATAGGTCTTTTCTCTTTTGTAAAACCTGTGCCACAGTGATTGGTTTACTGCACACAGGCAGGATGAACCTGGACCTGGATGGTAACACCAAGATCTCAAAGCCTTCAGTTCTTGGGGAGCCAAAGCAATAGTAGGTGCTCTGCATAGATGTGTAAACCAAAAATTAAATTATAAGCCCCTGCCAACCGTCTGAATAAATTTCCTTCTTGCCAGGGCACTCTTAAAATTTACCCCAAAAGACTGGTTCAGGCCATGATGAGAAATGGGGGTTGGACATGCCTCATTTTACCTCTGGCGTTAACATTAACATAGACCTTAAGTCTGATGAGAAGAATTTACATTCCATTCTCTCTGACGCCTGCTACGTGGAGGCTTCCCCTGCATGATAAAACTTTGGTTTCCGCAACCTCTTATTGCAACCCAGACGAAGTTTCCTTCCTGTTGGTCCCAGGTCTTCTGATAAACTCAACCAATTGTCAACAGAAAATGTTTAAATAACCTGGAAGACTCCACCACCCCTACTTCCAGTTGTCTCACTTTTCTGAACCGAACCAAAGTATTTCTTAAATGTATTTGATTGAAGTCTCATGGCTCCCTAAAATGTACAAAACCAAGCTGCACCCAACCACCTTGGACCCATGTTCTCAGGACCTCCTGAGGGATGTGTCACAGGCCATGGTCACTCATATTTGGCTCAGAATAAATATCTTTAAATATTTTACAGGGTTTGACTTCATCAACAAGTGGTATGAGTGGACCCTGTAAGCCTGAGGCTACACTTTGTAACCCGGGCCCAGCAGCTACTCTGTGTGGCCAAGGGTCTCAAAAAGTCATAAAATTGATTCTGTTACTTTCTGGCCATAGCTGGCAATGCCACAGAGACATTTATTGACCCAACAGGGAACAAAGACCGGGCTATCCTTTCTAAGATCTTCACCTCCCTTGTCCTCAGTTGTCCTAGCCCAACACACTTTGTCCACCTTCCCAGGTCCCAAAAAGAGCCCCTCGGGCATCGTCAAACACCATTCTTAGGTGTAGTAAAGCTGGAAATTCCCAGCAGGGAATAAACATCAGCTCCATCAAGCCAAAGGAGCTGCTGTCATTTGTAGCCTTGGTAGTCTATAAACTCAAAATGAGGTTTTCATTAACTTGTAAAGAAAAATAAACCAAACTTGCAGCCTGATTTTGTTCTAAGTTTAGATTAGTGGGGAGGAATTAGCTGTGGTTTATACCTAACACCTGCTAGCTCATCACAGCTCTTTCTCTCTCTCTAGGACCTGGTTAAGGTGATAGGCATAAAAACTGTTGAAACATGAAACTATACCAAATAGAAAATGCAGATGATTCACTACAGGTAAACTAACTTAGTCAATATTCATTAAAAGTTAATGCAAATTATCATAGTAACCGTTTCTTCAAAAGACTGGTTGGTAAGGTTGTGATACACTAATTAAAATTATCTGGTTATCTGAAGATCATTATTAACCTTCTTCAATTCTGCCTAAAATTATCCTCTTCCATTTCAGTAAATTCATGAGAGAGTTTATTTAAATGACTTAGTGTATTAATCCACCAGATATTACTGAATTTCTACTGTCAGACCCTGTAACACCTACTTTAGGGGTGATATGTATCATTGATCAAACATATCAGGCCCTGACTTCATGGATTTTCCTTTATAGAAGGATAGACAAAAACTGAAAAGAAATATATATTAACAGTGTCAGATAATGATTAAGTATTGTTAAGATAAAGAAACTATAGGATGGAGTTACCTTGGACAGGCTGGTCAAAACAGCCTCTTTGCAGAGGTGACGTCTGAACAGACAAAGGATGGAAACGGGCAGCATGCCATATGGTTATATAGAGAGAAGCACGGTCCAGGGCAGGGAACAGTATACGCAAAGACCCTGAGGTGCTTGACATGCTTAAGGAGCAGAAAGTAGGGGTGGAGAGTATTGAGAGGTTAGGCATAGCACCAAGAAGTGGTCCAGAGCTAGATCTTATAGGGTCTGTAGGTCACAGTGAGGGCTTAGACTTTACTCAATATATTGGATAACTGTAGATATTTTTTGCACTAGAATCTACACATATTCTGATCATTTCTGTAGTGGACGCTATGCTGAGCCATCCAGATGTCCTGATCCTCTTTCATGACCTGTAGACTCATTCCCTAGCTATGGGGAGTGTTGCAGACATTGCTGGTTTAAAGGAGCCGCCTCACCCAACCTCACACACCCTCCCACAGACAGCAGTAGCCAATGACTGGTCAGTGTGTGACTACAAGGCTCAACCCTCTGGCCTCTATTGGGATAAGGCTGAAGGTCAGAGAAGCTGTCGAGCTCACAGAAAGATGGGCTGAGGCCTCAGCTACAGCTGTATTACATTCTAGCATATTCCTCTGTCCATTTCCCTGTGCCTCATCCCACACAGGTGTTAATCCTGAGGGCACTATCCAATAAAACTCTTGCACATAAATCTTAGAATATCGGAGTCTCTGCCCTGGTAAACTCAACTGAGGACAATTGTGGGCAATTAATTACATTATAAAGGCCTATAGCTGTACACAGAGAAGTACAAGATGACAACAAACCTATTCCGATCAATGAGTTAGTTTTTAATTAAATTCCTGGCATAGGCTAATCACTTTTTATCATTGGGCTGTTTAAAAGTGGAATACCGACAAGAAAGGTGGAGAAGCTGGAGAGTATTCTGAAGAGTTAGAAACTGTTTTACTCTATTTTAGTTATCTTTAGTTCTCGAGTCAATCAATTAGTTCATTTAAGGATACAGAGACTATATGAACAATATTTCACTACATATGAATAAACGTCCAAAAGTACAAATTTCTAGGAGTTTGCCAGCCTGGCCAACATAGCAAAACCCCATCTCTACTAAAAATACAAATATACTAGCTGGGCATGGTGTCCCATGCCTGTAGTTCCTGCTACTCAGGAGGTGGAGGTTGCATTAAGCTGAGATGGCGCCACTGCACAGCCTGGGTGACAGAGTGAGACTAAAAATAAAGAGAAATTTCTAGGAGTTTGATTACCCACTTTTCCTACTTTGGAAAAATATAAAATGCTCAGCATAGAGAAAATGTTACTAAAATGTTTCAAAAAAAAATTCCTGTTACTAATAAATGGTCCACTGAATATACCTGCTCAGCTGAATTACATCTTGTCATACATAATCTATACAGGCATTTGATATTATTGGCATAGTACAAAATTGAAAGTTGAAAGCATATGATAATTTACCCAAGAAAATAATTTGTTTGGCCACCAATATATCTGATTTCAAAACAATAAGAATGAGGACAAAGCTCTAATTTTTTCTTATCTTGCCAAATTCCTACCTAAGGGGTCTGGGGAGTCATGCCCTACAAACCAGAAATTCTCATCAGATGGATTTTATTTAACCCTATATATCTTGACTTACTTTCCAGTCTGATTCTGGCATAACATTACATGACAAGAAAATCAAAATATTTTATCCACAAATATGTTTCTTTGCCATATTTTGAAATAGCCCTGAAAAACCATCCTTCATGGGAGAAATTTGCATCTGTAAAGAATCTGTTAGCATAGCTAGATCTTTTACTTCCAGGTCCTCCCAATCTGAAGAGATTAACTGAGAGGCTAGAATATGGCAATATGGCAAAACCTTGCCTCTACTAAAACTAAATGAGTCAAGATTGTGCCACTGCACTCCAGCAATAGAGCGAGACTCTGTCTGAAAAAAGAAAAATCCTGGTTTCCACCATCTTTTATCTTAACCTGAACATTTCCTTTCTATTGATTCTGGACCAAACCAATGTATTTCTCAACTGTACTTGATTGATGTCTCATGCCTCCCTAAAATGTACACAACCAAGCTACACCCTGACCACACTGGGCACACGTTCTCAGGACCGCCTGAGGGCTGTGTCTCAGGCCATGGTCGCTCATATTTGGCTTAGAATAAATCTCTTGAAACATTTTCGGAATTTGACTGTTTTCATCAACAATGAAAAGGTGCCTAGCCCTGCACCTTACCACTGTGATTCTCCTGCTAGTTGCTTACCAAGTGTCTATTGCTGCTTCTCTTTACTAACAGAATCTCTACATTGTTGGTGACAAAGTGCCCAACTGTAGCCAACATCTCCAGGTTTGGGAAGGCTGGGGTAGGCTGCAGGGAAAAATAGCTAGAAGTCATTTGGTGGGCGTTTCAAGGAGGTGCCTCAGCTGGTGGGCTGGGTCCCTTTTTTCGAAACGCCAATCGATAAGTCCCACCCAGCAGTTTCTGATGCGGTTGGTTGGAGGTGCACCCAGAATAGTCTCATTTCTAACCAGTTCCCAGGTGATGCTGTGGCTGCTGGTCTGCAGACCACACGTGAAAACCACTGCCTTTAGCTAGAGCCACAGTGGCTGTTTTGTGACTAGAATATGAACTTCAGGATGGAAATCAGGCCCTAAGGATTGTAGAACATAAAGATAGAAGAATCTGGGTTTCCACTCTTTGCTTCAAGCTATCCTACCTGTCCAGATATCCGTCTCCTGAGAAAAAAATTAAAACTCTTATATCGTTAAGCCACGTTGGGTTTTCTACCATGTGCAGCTGCACCTAATCACATTTGGTAAAAAGGCCTTAGGCCGTATCTAATATTTCCTTCCTCCAACTTTTTAGAAAATACTAAGCCTTATTTTTTCTCCCTAAATTAACAGGAATTGGAATGTGGCGTTAGCATTTGAGCCCTGACAATAAAAACCTTGAATCTTATATTAAATTTGACTGTATAACTTCAGACTATCAGTGAATCAGTGCTTATCCTAATAATTGCATGAGAAATTACGCACCCAGAGCCCAGGGTGCAGAGGTGGCAATAAGGTGATTTTTCTAGCAGTAAATGAATTGTCTTCAGGATGGGGATAGAGGGAGTCCTAAGGCCTACTTCCCTGACATATCCATAGAGGAATTTTTCTTCCGCCATAGAAACCATTGGATTAACAGATCAACAGACTTTTGTCTCTTATTCATAAGCAAGGAATGATAAGGCTATGAGCTCATTCCAGTTCTCATCCAGTCTCATTAAGGAGGAAAAACTTCACCGGGTTTAAAGTTCCTGCGATGAAAAGTTGTTTTGGAAAATTACACTATTTCTAGAGGTTCCTTGTTAAAACAGAGAATTTTGTGTGCTTGCTGCTTGAAATATGCTTCTATCAAAGATTAAGAAAAAGCATGGCCATCAGTCTCAAATAAGACCATAGATAGGGCCAGGCACAGTGGCTCATACCTGTAATCCTAGCACTTTGGGAGGCCAAGGTGGGTGGATCACAAGGTCAGAAGTTTGAGACCAGCCTGGCCAATATAGTGAAACCCTGTCTCTACTAAAAATACAAACATTAGCCTGGCATGGAGGTGGGCACCTGTAATCTCAGCTACTCAGGAGGCTGAGGAAGGAGAATGGCTTGAACCCAGAAGGCAGCGGTTGCAGTGAGCCAAGATCGTGCCACTGCACTCCAGCCTGGCAACAGAGCAAGACTCTGTCTAACAACAACAGCAAAAAGAACATAAATACTTGTAACTGGATATTGCCATGGGTCCTTCTTTCCTGCTCTGGTTGAAACAACTAAAGGGGTCAAAACACTGATTCCTCACCCATACATTCTCCAAATAGTTGCCTGGTGATGCTTTCAGAGGTTTGCATGCAGAAAGAGGGTGGACCCTGCCTTGCCTGTCTCCATCACCAAGGCAGGTACATTAGCTCCAGGACAAGTGACTATTGGGATGTTTCACAAATTCCACCTATAGGGTAAGGGCTGGAAGTGGTGTGGGTAATTCAAGCATTGGAAATTAATCATTGTCTCAGAGTACATACAGTGGACAGCTGGATCTGCATTTAAAGGCAGAGCGTCTGGGAAGAAATAAAAACACTCACCCTAGTCTTAGAAACCTACGCCTTAAAATGTTCAGCAAATATTTTTTCAAAAGCACTTCGTTGATTTCCTAGTTTATAGCCTCTTTCCCCATTTTCAAACTAACCTACAGAATATCAATCTTCTGTCCCGTAACTTCCTCAGATGCAATAAGCTAGCTCTCGGTCACTCCATTGAGTCTCCCCTAAAATGCATGTTTCACTGTGGCTCCCAATCTCTCACACCGGCCCATGTGGCTTCTCAGGGTCCAGCCTCTTCGTGACAACAGGAATGAAGCCTAATGGGGAAATTAGGTGACCAAGGGGTCAAAGAACATGGCAGGTTGTGTGGTTGCCATTTACTTTATGCAGAATTAAATCCCTCCTGAACAGAAGGCAAACGTAGAGCAAGTCACAGGCTAACAATCTAGAGTTTGTTTTTTTATTTTTAGCATGAGGTCATTAGCTACTGACCCTCCCTGTGGGTGTGATAAGCTTTCAGCAGCCCCAAATAGAGATGAGACCAAGTTTCCCTCCACCCCTAACTCTTCCATACACACACAGACCTCGGTAATTAGGACCCCTCTCCTTTTCTTGCCTTTATACATATTCAGCAAAGTTGGGTGTGGAAAGGGTGGGTCATATCCATGAGGGATAAATTTGAAGGAGCCAGCAGATGCTTCAGTGCACAGCCAGGATCAGTCCTGCATGTAACAAAATGAAGTTCTTCATTACATCATTCCTGGGCACAGGCAATGGGGCGAATGTGTAATTATTCATTCTTGCAAAAATGAAGTTAGAACAGCCATGATTCAGTACCCAGGTAGCTTCTGAATGTTCAAACGATTCTTCTTCAGGGGGCCCTGCCTGGGAAGGCCCACCCACTTTTTAAATGTAATGATTTTCTCCTCTTTTGAGAGACCTACCCAGAATCACTTCCACGTTCTGGGTTATTTGTCAGGTAAATCCTTCTCTACCTCTCTCCCACCTCTCTTCTAATCTCCCTTTTGCTCTGAAAGAAATCCCCAATCGCCCTGAGGCATTTTCTTCTTTGAATATCCCCTTTCCTTTAACCTCTTCCTCAAAATCCTCCTTCTTTTATTTACAGTAGATATGGATGCCCTAATATGCATGGAACCCAAAAGAATGGGAACTAATGCTATTACCTTAAAGGACAGGAGGTGTAAGATCTTTCTAGGGCCGCACAGAAAAGAAACAGGAAAAACAATTTACTCTCCGTATTAGTATTCCTGGATTCCTAACTTTTCACACGTGTGGGTACACTGAGGACTTCAGGTATGGCTCTTTAAAGGAGCCTGGCAGTGCCAACGCATTCTTACTACCGTAAATGTTAAATAACAAGAAAACAATTAAGTTTCTGGGATGCACTCAGTGGGTGTTTAGTCTTTGCAACCGTTATTGGCGTCTGAAGTCCTCGGTTGAGGAATTAGAATCAACAGTTGTTTTTCCATTTCAATTTTTGCAACACAGCGGGAATACTTTCTTTTTTGGTTTGCTTTGAATTATAGGCAAAAGCTCACAAGGGCATCTTTGAGATGTTAGCCAAGGGGTTCACATTCCAATTTCCTAGTAGGAGGTACTCAGTGAGATTCTGGGATTGATAAAGCATTTCGGTCTGGCATGGCTTGACCTCTGGCAGTAGATCCATCCAGCCCCATAAAAGCTAGAGTCTGAGGGCGCAAAGTCAAGAAGCCAGGTGAGGATCAGCCATTTCAGAAGGATGCCCAATACTGCCTCGACAATAACAGCAGTCTCTTTTTGGTTAATTCATGTTCTCCCCATGGTCCATGAGTGCAAATGACTCGAGATAGTGATGGTTCAGCAGAATAAATCAGAAAAGCTTCCTACTATCCCTGTTATTAGAAGGGTAGGACTCCTGCAGTAATAAAGCACATCATTTTCATTTTATCGCCCCTTGAAAGAGCTTGGACCAAACATCCTCATGCACAGCTCCCAAAATGCAGATCATTTTCAGCTTACCTGCAGAGTTGATTTTCTTTTTGCTGATGGCCTCCTCTCCTTGATTAAATCCTGCAGCTTTGTTTGATACATTAAGTCAGAACTACAATCTCTGAAAACAAACCGAATTTAAAATGCAATTCATTATCCAGGAGGCTGTTTCTTTCCCTGATTTGTCTGCTGAAAAGGAGAGTGAAATATGAGAGGAGAAACAAAGAAAAGAAAAAAAGACAACAGAACAATGGAAAGAAGGAGATGAGAGGAGAAAGGGAGGTGACAAATACGGTAAATAGATTTGAAAGCAGATGTGCAATGAATGGAAATCTGTCCAATTATTTTCTCAATTAAAAACTGTCTCATCCTGAATGTCTGTATCAGACCCTTATCTACATTCACTTATTATTTTCTGCATCTCTATCTTGCACACAGAACACTGTAGGAACATCTCAGCAATGGATTTATTTGATCAGAAATTATACTAATGAAGATGATTCAATACAAGATTTCTAAAAATGTGGAGAATTTTTGGTAGTTTTTGAAACAAAGTAACGAACAGCTTTAGGCATCATGATCGTCAGGTCATCCTTCAGCATCGTCATGGATGGCACTGTTGATGTTAGTAAACCTGCAACATAACTATTTTGATCCCTAAAGCAAACAAGAGTTTGAATCAGGTTGAAATTACAGTCTCCAGATAGGATTTAATGCTTTTTCTGGATGGACAGAGAAACCTAGGTGGCATTTAGCAAATGAGTTAATTTCTTGCTTTAACGATGCTTAATTAGCAAACATCAGACAATTGGAAGGAGTAGGCAGCTTCTGCAGGAGAGGACAAGGACTTAATTCCTCGTAATTCCCAGCACTGTAATTCCCAGCACTGTCGAAATCACTAAAAGGACGATAAGGATTTTTTTTTTTCCAATGTAGTCTTGTTGAAAACAGTGTGAAATAAGCATTTTCTCACTTTCAAAAAGCCACCTCTATCCTCCAAACCTTGATCACGGCGGAGAGGAAGACGAGCAGCTTGGGGCTTGGTGCTTATTAAAAGCTTGATAGACATGAGCTGGATCAAAATCTGAACAAGACCAGATAATTTTAAGGGATCCCATTTACATCACAGTTCCTGCCCCGTCACCACACTCTCAAAGTCTTCTCTCCTATAATCCCACTATTAGGAAAGCATTCCTTTGATTTAACAAGCTTCTATTTAAAAAATGAAAACAAGTCATTGGGAAGGTTAACATAATTGACAATAAAGAGACGTTCGTCGTTCCTCCAGCAGTAAGATTTAGTTATCAGGTGTTTGTTTCTTGCTAACGTAGAGTGAAATTCTTGCAGTGAAGAAGTAAGACTTCTAGCATTAGACCTGGGGAGTTTTTAGGACTCAGAGTAGAAGGAAAGATTTGGGCATGGCACAGAGGTGGAGGCTCTGGAAACTAAAGCACATAGAATATCTGTGAGAGGAAGGAGGGAGAGAATCTGCCTCCAAACACGCTCTGGTTGGTTTTCATAAAGGCAAGGTAATGCCCATCTGCCAATTTAGTCCCACCCCTAGCCACTCAAGGCCCAATCAGGTGAGAGGAAGGTGGGGCTTAAACATCTGCCCGCCACCTTCCTTGACTGTTTCTTTGGCTGCCAGCCTGACTTACACACAATGTACCTGCTTTCATGTCTCATTTCAGAAACCTGAACTTCCTGTTTTCTACCTGCATGTGTCACTTATCATGTACACTATGTTTTGTTTTGTTTTGGTACTTTACGCTTTTAAACCTCAATTACTGGTCCCACGCCAAAGTTACTTTTCCAATAAACTATCATTAAACATTCTTTAGGACAGGTTCCTACCAACCTCTTTTCTCTCCATCCTTGGCTCTAGCACTCCACTAACCATCAGTGATCCTTCTTAGTCGAATTTTCAACCTGGCCTTCCATGGATTTTTCTAACATCTACTTTTCTTAGATGCTAAACCTTCCTGGATCTTTGTCTGGGGCCTTTCGTGTCTTTGAGGATACCAGTACCGTGGCTGAGGTGAACCTGCCCCATGAGTGATGAGCAGGTCACCAGGACTCTTTGGTCTCACCTAGTGTCAGTGGCCTTGATGGCTCAGCAATGCTTGCCTTGTGGAGGCGCATGGGGCAGTTGCGGAGGAGGTGGATGGACACCGTCTATTGCCAAATTCTGCCTCCTTCTCTGAGTCTGCAAAAAAGAGTGGGAAACTTAGAAGAGTGGCTAAAGCCCCAACTAGGGAGTCAGAGAGACCTGGATTTGAATTCTAACTCTGCCACTTGCTGGTTGTGTAACCTTGGACAAATTACTTAACATCTGTAAACTTCAAAGGCATCATCTTTGAGAGGCAAAATAATCCTAGTTCCTAGGATTATTTGATGAATCAAAGGAGATGACAACGTATGTGCCAATCCTATATACATAGACAACATAGCATATATGGAGTGTTATTGCCTAATTATGTCATACCTTACCAATTCCTCAAATGTGACAATGAGCTCTTGTGAACAGCTTTGCCCACGGTTTGCCCCAAGCATAAGGGAGCCTTCCTTGAATATCCAAATCCAGCGCAAGTGGTTTGTGTTGTTCCTCCCCTTTCTCATGAGCACAGCTGCCCGGCAATGGGCAACATGGATGCCCTTAAATCCAGCCTTTCAGGGCTTTTTCAAGTCTTTTCTTTTGGCTAACGGTTAATAAAATAACTCTATCTTCCCACAATGCACACTTCCCCTTCGGCTGCCACTTTCTGAACTAATCGATTATTCTAGTCACTAACGGTTCCTACCATCAGCCATGTAGCTGGCATCCCTTCCCATACACTCCTGTGGCATTCATATTTCATGAAGAACAATAGGGTAGGACCATACAGCAGCTCTTGGAAAAAAATAAAGTGTAGAAAAGAATGAAATAAAATGGCCGGCTTACTTGGAGGAAAATGTGATGAGCCCAGAGCCAGTTTCCTCAGGGGTGGTTTATAGAGAAGGATTTATTGCACAACAATAAGCTTTTATTTATTATTTTTCTGGCCAGCATTTCTGCATTATTTCATTTGGCAGTTCAGCTGGGTATTTGGTGGTGACAGCCTGCCAATTTTTTTCACAAACATTTTGGACTTTAACATCTTAATCTGAAATTATGGCAGTAATTACAAGGGGGTAACAGGTAGGAGGATGTGGGGAAGGTAGTAGCATATTGAAGACGCTAATAGTAAGAGGAACTGTGCTAAATATGTAGTTCTGACAGTTGCAGATAGAATGTTTCCCTACTGATGAATAGCAGGAACAAGGCATCAATGTATTCCCCACTCTTGAGGTTTTGCCACCATTTAAAAAGTGATCACACCTATGCAAGCCACAATGGCACTTTCCTCCTGTTACATTCCCTTTGAAGGCTGCAGAAAATCACTGAGGCATTTCAGAAATCATACATAATCAATCAATATTTATTAGGTATCTACTCTGTCCTTAGTGTGCTCTTTAATCCTTTATCCCACTTTATTTTCTTTATAGCACTTGCCACTAATATTTGTTATATTTCAGCTTATTGGGTTTATTATCTGTTGACCTGATATGAATATAATTTCCATGAGGATGGGAACCTTGTTGCATATGGTTCACTGCCGCATCCCTATCACCAAGAACATTGTCTGGCACGCAGTTGTGGCATAATAAATATTTATTGGATGAATGAGAGAATACTAAATACTGAGGCAAATTAAAGAATGGTAAGATATTTTTTCTAATCTTAGTTTATAATCTAGCTGGAAAGCAAACTGTATAAATGCTAAGAAAGCCTGCAAAGGAAAGTAGTTGACTGGAAGATCTTGGGTTGTCCTTGAAGGGTATTTCCTACAGATGCTGATTATGTGATTCCTGTGAAGAAAGAAAGATAACCTGTCACTAACCCCTTTAAACATTTACTAGTAAGAATAAGCTCAGGTCATTCTTGGACCTGGTTTCCCAGCCCCTGCTTTGCACACCTGACTTTAGTCTATTTCATTTGGATCTCATGGCTGAGGTCCAGAAGCTTCCCCACCTACCAGTATTGCTTATTGATTTGCCGCCTCCCCTTATCCCCATTCAATACATCCAGAGAGTGACTTAATACAAATGCACTTCTGAAAGAAATATCTTCAGAAATATCAACACATATTTTCAAATTGTCTTGTAAAAAATAAATCTATATAGCTGTTAATAGTAATTTAAAAGAAAAAGGTTCACATTATCAAATAGGTTTGGGGAACACAGAATTAATTGAAACCACTCCCATATTTTTCCAAGTCTTTAGTGCACTGGTATGCAGTTAAGTATCTGAGAAATGGCCATATTACATAGTGAGTACTTCCTCCAACTTTATTTCACCATGGACCCTTTGTCTTCTAAAATATACATAGTCTATTGCTATTACTGGAACTTAGTCTTTAAACTACTAATCTACAAGGTTTACAGAAGAAGGGCATACAGAAGTTGTTAGCCTGAGCAAGCCCTTGGGGAGTTTGAAGATTGACTAGTTGATTGACTATTTAATCAAGAATTACCATGATGTTTAAGTTTATAGGGCCAGGACCATAAGAACTCAGAAGAGAAAAAATCAAGAAGGTTTTATGGAAGAGATGGATTGCAGCTGGGATTCACATTATAAACAAGATTTAGATAGAAGAGAAAAAAGGAAATTTCAAGTGTGGGCAAAAGTTAAGACAGGGAGGTCATGACAATGAGTGTTTTTATTTTCAAATTTTAATTTACTCAGATCCGTGGAAATTCAGTGGGACTCGATTAATGCAGTCTAACATCCAGTCCTATTTTTTTCTATTAACTCAGTGTGTTAGTTTGCATTTTCTAAAGCAGACACTAAGACAAGATTCAGAGTATAAGAATTTTATTAAGGGAAATTCCTGTGTGACAGAAAATGGGGACAAACCAGGGAAAGCCATCAGACCATTATGCAAGTCTGATCCCAAGTGAAGGAGAAAGGGAAGGAAAATTAAGTAGAAGCACCTACTAAACTGCCGTGAAGTTTAAGGAAGTTTCAGCAATACTACCGTAAGAAGAATCCTATATCTCCCCCAGACTAACTGTGCCTTAGTATTCCTGCTGCATGAGCAGCCAGCGCCTGGGAAGCACTGCCTTGGTACAAATAAGGCGATGGATTTTCAGAGCTCAGCTGCTGGCCCCTTGATCAGTTAAACTCCTTGTAGTTTGGGTTCAGCAGGCACATTTTTGTCACCATCACTCTGAAGACAGATCTTTAGAAAAAGTCAACTGACCTACATATGAGATACAAAATGCCTACAAAGTGAAAGTCATCCATCTGAAATCAGTGATAAAGGCAAAACAATATCTGATGCACACGATGATAGACCTAGCCTGGAGAGTCTTGCTACTTCTTATTTTGCAAATCTCCAAATGAGAATATCTTAGTTTTCCAAGGGGTAGATTCAGTTATTGTGGGATCTCAAGCTTGTAAAAGTGTGTAGGGGATGAAGAAAGAGTATCATTAAGAAAAAATATAAATTACAAATACGAAATCACCGGGGATTCTCCTGGGGCCTTGCAAGGGGCCCCTGTAAGTAAGAAGCCAACTTAAACCTCATTTGCTTCATGATAAATCCACTCCTGTTCATCTACAAAATATAGCTAAGAGACTTGGAGTATATTGCATGAGCACATTCAAAAATAATTCACTGCTGATTGATTCACGAAAATGTAAAATGCCCCACAAGTGTTTAATTATCTGAACTGTGTGTGCTTTTCATGGAAAAGAAACAGCTGATGAGAGATGGAGCGAGCAAGCCACTGAGGTTAATGCACAGAGAATGACCCCGGCATGCTCTTCCCAGCAGAGCTGAATGAGCTGCTGACACAGACCCAGGAGGACACATTCTCAAAACTTGGCTGCAGTCAGTCCTTGGAGGGGATCGCATCACAGTGTGGCCTTGCTTATCAGACTTACTCTTTCTCTTTAGCGATACAGAACAAGGGAGCCAGGGGAAACCTGTACCACAAAAATAGTTGTTCTTTTAACCAAGCAACAAAATGGAGTGCGAAAGACAGTAAATCCTGAGGGCTACAACTAATGCCTGTGTCGTTTGAAAAGATCCAGGAGCCACAAGAAGGTTCCCAGAGTATTTTTTCTTGGAGGTTTTCAAACTTCTCAAATGATGATGCATCTAGTGAAAGCAATAAAGCAACAAAAAAGAGAAAATGCAAGAGGAATGAGGAAGAAAGAGGGAAGAAGTGAAGAGAGAGAAAAGGGAAAAGAATATGGGGTAGAGAGTGGAAGAGAAAGAGGAGCGAAGGACTAAGAAGCTCACAGTTTTTAGCTCTAGCGGGTCCAGAGGCCTAATTGCTTCTGGACTTTTTAACATTATTTTAAAATAGAGTAGGACCCAAAGTATTCATACAAATCTAGGTAGGGGAAGTGCTGATACAGGATATGCCTTTGTTGTACTCTGATAATCAAAGGGGCTTCACCCCTACGGTTCTCTAGTTTGGTTACCAGTCTATCCAAAAATTTTACATCAGGAATAGCCTTTCTTACAGACAATGATGCTGTGAGGGACTTCCCAACTCAACCTGGAATGCCGCTGTACTGCCTGCCTTACAAATCCAAGCTGTCCTCCAGGCATCTCCTTCTATCACCTATTTCCTCCCACCACCCCACCTCATTTCTTGCTGTCTTGCTCTCACCGATACTTTATTAACCTTCTCATTTTTTGTATTTTTTTCTACCTAGCCCCATTGCTTCAACCAAACAGATCCTTGCCTGACATAGTTTATTATAACATATTGTCATTTCCTGATTACTTATGTATTCCCCCATGTCCTGCAAGCTCCGAAAGGTTTATTGTGTATTAGGTAGCACCTATCACAGTGGATGACATACAGCAGGATAATTATTTCCTGGAAAAATGAATGGCAAGCATCTACCTGTGTGCGTATATGCTCCCCTTTACTAAAGACTCCTATGGCTTGTGCTTAGTCTACTTTTCTCTAAAATTCTGCTTAAAGTTTGTCTTTTCTAGAACATTTATAGAAATGCTTACTTCTCACAATCTCACACACACTCCTGATACTTCTACGTGCTTTTTTGCTTTTCATTTTCCTTCTATGAAGTAGCTTGCAGCAAAACCAAGGATCAAGAAAGGTTGTACTAAAAATATTTATCTGCTTGAAAACATCAGAGAACAACCAAAAAAATTAAGATGTAAGAGGCCAAGACCCCAGGAAGAAGGAGATTTTGCTGATATGACCCCAAACATTCACCTCATAGTGTATGTAGTTTTTTGGGGATGTTTTGCTGCAGGTCAGAAGCCAGGCAAAGGGTGGTATCTAAGAGACAGAGGGACCAGCCGAGCTTTCAACAACCTTCTGGAACTAGGAAGGAGAAAATGCAAGTCTGTGGCTGCCAGTGCATCCAGGACTTGTGTAGTCCAGGCTCTGAAAGAAACGACATGCAAAGAAGTGGAGATGGTTCACCCTGCAAGGCGTTTGATGACTGAAAGGCTTAAAAAACAGGTTAATACCATCTGAAAATCAAAGTGGAGTTTTTAGTAGTCTCTTAGTCCCAGAGAGACCAAAGTCAGAGTCCAGGATAGACCCTATTATACATCCCAAGGTCTCATCTGAGAACACCGAAGGAACCCTCTAGGAGTAGGGCAAAATCATAAGTAAGGTGAGATTTGCTTAGTTCCTAATTGTAGTGAGATGAAGTGTCCCTAATCTAACAGCCTGTCAGAGGACAGGGTAAAGTCTCTCTAAAAGAAGATAACATCATTCAGAGCTTCTCCAGTTTTCCATATACAATGTCTCTAGCAAGCAATAAAAATGTACTAGGAATAAAAAAATAGAAGTACAAAGCAGAAAACAGAAAAGAGAAACAGAGCCACAGGTAAATTAGATATTGGTATTCTCAAACATTGGTTTGACCATGTTCAGGAAAACTAATAATAAGATGGAGAATCTTACCAAGCACTAGAATCCATTTTTTAAAATAATTAAATGAGAATTATATAAATGGTATTAAGATTGCAATAAGTGTATTTAACAGATTGTTGACATTGCTGAGGATTACTTCACAAAAAAATCGAGTCATTCATAAATATACAGGCTAAATCAGAGGTGGATAAAGAATGTAGAATATAAAATAAGCAGAAGACAAAACACAAGGGAAAGGTCTAATATCTTTGTAATTAGAATACTAGAAGGAGGTAAGAGAATGGAAAAGAAGCAATATCAGAAGAGAAAATGATAATTTTCTAAAACTTTTGAGAGATTCAAGAAATCCTATATTCTAATAAACAGGCCATATATATAGATATATACACACACACACCCCTAGACATATTATAATAAAACTACCAAACACTAAATGAAATCTTAAAAGCTGCCTTATCAAAAGACTCGTTATATCATAGGAGCAAAAATTAGGCAGACGGAAGACTTCCCCAGAGAAACAGTGTAAGCTAAAAGACAAGAGAATGACATCTTTAAAGGGTAGAAAGAAAATACTTGGCCTGGTGTGGTGGTTCACACCTGTAATGCCAGCACTCTGGGAGGCCGAGGCAGGTGGATCACAAGGTCAGGAGATTGAGACCATCCTGGTTAACATGGTGAAACCCCATCTCTACTAAAAATACAGAAAAAGACTAGCCAGGCGTGGTGGCACATGCCTGTAGTCCCAGCTACTCGGGAGGCTGAAGCAGGGGAATCACTGGAACCTGAGGCAGAGGTTGCAGTGAGCCGAGATTATCCCACTGCGCTCCAGTCTGGGTGACAGAGTGAGATTACATCTAAAAAAAAAAAAAGAGAGAGAGAGAGAGTAAATACTTGCCACTCTAGCATTGATCAACTGAGAAAATAGCCTTCCAAAATGAAAGTAAAATGAAGACCTTTCTAGTCAAATAAAAATGTAGAGAATTTTACCCTTTGTAGAATTGCACTTACAAAAGAGAGAAAAAGAGGAAGGGAGGTTTCTTTGGAAAGAGGAAAGTTAAACTCAAAAGGAATTACAGAAATGCAGGCCGCAATAAAGATCAATGAAAAAGAAAAAATTGTGGACAATTTTAAATTACAATAAACTAGTAAACAAGGATTATACTGGGGTTTAAAACACATGCAGAATCAAACTGCATGACAATAACAAAACACGCAGAAATTAATTCGCTAACAAATGTACTTATTTATTGTCCATTTTGTGTCATCAGTGTTTGGCACTGTGGAGGGCACACAGTGTCTTATGGTTGTTGGTTGAATGCTAGTTGAAAACCCTTCTTTCACAGATGAGAGGGTAAAAAGGGAGGACCAGAAAAATAAATGGCAAAGCTGTGCTCAGCTCACAGATTATTTTTGCCGACCAGAACTCTTGGTGCTGACTGAAGAGTCTAGATTTGCAATTAGACTACTTAGGGACTAGTGACATTTTAGACTACTTTCCATTCTACAAGCATACATGAGATTAAATCTTACATCTCATTTCAAGAGTCTGAGCCCAGGGCAGTTCTCTGCATGCTAACCCACCTGGGGCCCAACTTTTAGCCAAGTCCTGATATAATCACTTTCCACATCTGTTCCCTAAATAGTCTTCTCTAAGCGGCAAAGCATTGAGAAACCTAGAGTAACCTCCTAGGCCTGTACTGAGGTTGTGGTTATTTATATTGGCTCAAGCCCCTCTTTCTCCAACTGTTGAGGCTTTGTTCTGGAAAAAAGCAAGGTTGATGGAGGAGAACCAGGCAGCCTGTTGCAGGAGTGTGCCTGCAGAGCTGTCAAAGTTCATTTTCCAAGCAATTCTTCCAACGGTCTTAAGATGACAAACTGCTTCTGCCTTGTGGATGATTTTGTTTTTAAACGGAAAGCCCAGGAGGCTGCAGGCAGTTGCTAAAGGGGAGGGAATACGATGATAGCTTTAGCTTTTTCTCTACCTCCCCCGACCTAACAAAACCTAACAAAAAGATCTAGCATGGAAGATGCAATATGGGATTGACAGACTGTACAGTGAATTGATGATATGGAATATTTTAGCAGCCCTTTTATAATTTCCCAGGCTCTTAACAATCAACTTTTAGTTCATGTGTGAATGATCAAGTAGGTCATGACGCTCTCCCACAAGGTTAAGGAATAGACAAGATTGATAGAAGCAACCTCTGTCAGCCAAGAAGCAATTGCACAGAGAAGAGCCAGCCTTAGTTCTGCTATTAGATCACTTGATTCCAGTTCTTATTCTGCTTCTCAGAGGCAGGCTCTGAGGCCAGTCATTTAACTTCTCTGAGCCTCACAGACAGTAATACCTATGCAACTTACTGAACATGACTTCTGGGGAAGAGCAAATGAAATAACATGTATAAATAAGCTTTCTAAATTGAAGAGTCCTGAGGACAATTTCAGGTATTATTATTTGCCTTAAGAATGCTGCAAATATTGCAGATTGTGACAACTGAGGAATAATGCTCAGAAGAAAAAGCTAAGATTGTTTAGAACTGGAAAGATACTTAGGGACTTTCCGGCCTAATCCATTCATTTTCCAGATGAGAAAACTGAGTGAAAGTCAGAGAAATAGTTGCTTTCCCAAAGTAATGAAATTAGAAAAAGAGGGAGAACATTTCTCAAATCCATTCCAAATTCTTCAAAGAGTCCTCCTGGTGCACAGGGGTCAGGATTACCAGATTCCAGTGTTTACTATTTCTTGTTCTTTGATGTCCACAGACAGTCCTGAGCTGGGGGGAGGAGATTAGCAAGTGATCAAAGAGGAATGCTAATAGATATAAGCATCTATCTGATGTTTTCCTCCTGGCATAATATCAAGAATTTAAAAAGCACTAGGAGTCTTCCCTAAAGAATGAAGGCAACTTATCTGAAGAATGTTATGTCAATAAAATTACCTTCCAGTGAAGGCCCGGACACACCTCCTCGGAATGAAAATGTATCCTGGATGCCACTTCAGGACCATTTTCTGAGACCTCTGTGGTTCACTTGTAGCTCTTCCAAAGTCAGAAAGGAAAGCACGGATCTCCAAAGTATCTGACATCACCTCAAGAGCATGTGGAAGGAGGAAGAGTGGACATTTGATATGTGAGCTGTTGCAGAACTTACAACTTGCAGTGAACACCAAGAACGAAGTACTCAGACAGTTCCAGCTGAGTAGGTATGGCGGGAAGCTCTTCCGAGAGAGTCCACCTCAGCATCCGTCCACCAAGTATTTATTGAAAGGGCTTGTATTAACTACAAACATCCACTAGATGGTCATTTGAGGTGGGTTGCTGAGGCACCTGTGACCTTGTACACACTCAAACTGCATTCTCAGGAGGCTGTTTTCGGCATTCCTTATCACCCCACACACTCCACTCCCTGTCCTGTTTTCAGGGTCAAGGGGTTTCATTCCCATGCACAAATAACATACACACAGTGCCTCAGTATTTTTCCATGTCCTGACCTCAAATGCCACGTACATAAGCTTGAATATGTTGCCATGCGCCCCCTATATCTCCCCCTTCTTTAATTCTCAGAGCATGCTAGTCATCCAATTCAAGGTAAGCTTCTATAGTTTTTCCTTGGTCATAGAGGCATCCGGTGGCAGCACAGGGCCCTCTGCAGATGCCTAGCAAACAGCTACAGAAAAGAATAAGTATAGCGGTTATTACCCAAATGTGTATGTTTAACCCAGACAAACAAGTGTTCAAGTTTAACCACTGGAAGCCTTCTTGTAGCTGTTGCAGGGTACTTGTTTGTAGTTGCTGCGACCATTCTTCAAGTTGTTTCTTTAATTCACAGTCAAGAATAGAAATTTGAGAAGACAAATGGTTGTGATAAGCCCCTTGCAGATGTGCTTTTCTAAATAACTGCAAGGTGGAATCTCCTTCCAAGTTTCAGGTTAAATTTACAGGCAGCCATAGTTCTGCATGCCATTTTAAAATCATGACATAGGTTATATTTAACTGTGTAATGTTTTGATGAGACAAGCATGTAGCATACCAGTTACTAGAAGAGACTTTAATACTATAAAATGATTGATTCTGCTCTATATTAGGAAGACCTTGCCCAAACAGAAGTATATAAGGGTCCATAGTACAGATCAGAACTGTATCAGTAACATTACTGTGCAAAGAAAAGGTATAGTTGCCACCACTAGTAATATACTCACCATGTGAAAGAACCCATTCAAAAAAGGGAAGTCTTAATCTCCAAATTTGGGTATGATCAGGGCTTAAAGCTTATTTTACTTTTAGTTGTAATATTGGTCCTGAAAGCCCATACTCTGACCAGGTGATAAAACTATTGGAGAAACTCCCAAATCCAATAGTCTGATTTGCAGATATAAAATAACCATGGGGACCCCAGTCAAGTAAGGTGCCATTATTAATCAGAGGCCCTTGACATGGCACAGGTTGTCTTCACAGAGACCAGTGGACGGCCTCAAACTTAAGTCACCCGTCCCTACTCGGACGGCCTATAGGAAGATCAGGAACTTGTGTAGCTTCATTAGTGACCTCAGTAAGATTCATAGTAACAGCAGAAGTAAAGGTTATATTTGCAAGCTAAGCATCCCTTTTGGGCTGATAGTACAGATACTCCTGAGGAATGAGAGTAACACACTTATCACGTGCTACTGTGGAAAAACAAAGAGGAGGATTGCTGGACAATAAAGTCAAGGAGTCATTAAGTGTAATCCATCTCATATTTTCAATTAAGGGATAAGACAGGGGCACCGATCGACCTCATGTCCAAGAGCTATCATTAAATGACAAAGCAGGTCAGCATCCCACCATGTAATAACGTTGAAAACAGGAGGATTTAGAACATGACTCCAATAAACGTGTTTTTGAGTTGATGCCGCTTGGCGAAGGACAAGAATTACCAGCACCGAACATCTGTGTCTGTCTCACTTTCTCAGAAGTTTCCCCAATTACTGCCAGATACATAAGAAATAGGTTCTCTGCAGTTACAGGGGCTTCCACGGTGACAAGCCAGATAGTTGCTTGTTGATCCAATTTCTTTAGCTGTCCTCAGGTAATGTCAGGTGCCTTCCGAGTCATCTCTGTCATCGCTCGTCGATTCTTTGACAACAGGTCCTTCATGATCTGGAGGGGGTTGTTTGGTGGTCTCCTTAGAGCCCCATATTCCCCCTTTTTTGTTTATTAAGATATACTTTAAGGATTTGACGAGTTTATTTTATAGTAGCCTAACCAGTTGAGTGATAGGGAATGCCAGTTTTGTGTTGCATGTGTGAAAGTTGCAGTGCATATGCAAATTGAGCACTAAGATAGTAAAGTTCATTATTAGTTTTTATAGTTTGTGGAAGGCCTAAAGTTATAACAGATTTAAACAAATGAACAATTGCATCTTTAGTTTTTTCTCTGGTCCCGCGGGGTAGCATGTATAAGCCTGTATAAGCGTCCACGGTAATGTGGAGAAATTTAAAACATCCAAAAGGTAGATACTGAGTAACATCAGTTTGCCAGATAGCATAAGGCACCAGACTTCGTGGGTTGGCACCAAGTCCTAAGGAAAAGGGAGAGAGAGAATGTCATTGTCAATTAGGACAAGTTTTAATAATCATGCGAGCTTGAGCAAGTCAAATGAAACTGTTGTTTAAGACTGTGGGTATTCTGATGCGAAAGGAAGCATGATCAGCTTGAGCTCGCAAAAAGCAGAATCTGCAAACCGCATTTGGGGCCATACCCCAGGATCAGCTCGCACGTTCCCTTCTGATAAGGGACCAGATATCCTAGAATGAGAGTGAGTATGTGTGATGCAAAGATGGTGATGATGGGCACAGAGGAGCTCTTGCACTGCAAGAAGCAAAGCTAGTAAAGATTCATTAGTAATGCCCTTCATATGTGCAAGATCTAAATGAGTAATGCTATACACCCCATAAGTAGAATCACTAACTATATATTTTGATGAGGAAAGGATTGTAAAGCCAATATCAGGGCACCTAACTCCACCTGTTAAAATGTATCCTGGATCTTGTGCTGCCAGTTTTTTTGCATGGCATCTTGCCACACTGTAGCTGGTTTTTCAGTTTTTCCTGAATCATCTGTAAAGACAGTAGTGGCATGAAGCAAGGGCCCAGAGACAACAATAGATACAAATTTAACAGGCACAGTTTGTAAAAGGTTCAGGAACTTAGAGGCTGGTAAGTGGAAGCTGATATTACCAATAAAGTCAGCTATTGCTGCTTACCAATCAAGATCACAAGCCAAAAGAGTAAGAAATTGTTCCTTGCTTAATAACAGGAAAAGAGTAGCAGGGTTATATTCTGACAATTGGACACAACGTCGGCAGCCCTTTATGAAAAGAGAAGCTATTAAATCTGTGGTCTTTTGTATGTGTTTTGAGGGGTTATGAGACAGGTAAATAGCACATAAAATATAGAAATGGCAAAAGATAAAGCCTACCTGTTAAACTAAAGCATGGAAGAGATGGATATTTTTATATTAGATGGATATTTTATACGATTTTTACCATATATTGAACTTTAAAAGTCATTAAAATGTGACTGCAAGCTGCCAGGATAATAAACCTGCATTGAGTTTGCTTAAGTGTATTAAAAAAGAAAACAAAAAACTTTTAAAAATGTTTTTAGGTGTTGGCCATTCTCTCGCATTAGCCTTCAGCTGGAATGTTTTAGAAGTGAGCTTGGGAAAGCAGGGCTGTCGTCGGTTTCTTCCCACCTGCTCCAGGCTCCTGAGGCAGCCTCTCTTCTTAATAGCCTACCACCTGTTGCTGCCCTTACCCTGAGAGGAAAGGAGGAAGACCACAAGTAGCAGCAAGAGGCCAGAAAATGACCAGGTGGTAAAGTGTAGGAATATAAGCGCGGAGGCCGGAGACAAGAGGGTAGCAGGCTGCAAGAAGACCTCTCCTCTCATCCTCCAGACCACCTACGCTTGGAGCCAACCCTGTTAGGTAAGGTGCTGAAAATATACTGGGCTTTTTATTATTTTTACTACCCCCAAGCAGAGAAGCTCAGGGAAGGAGCAGACGTGCAGCACAGGGTCTGCTTCAAAATTTTCCAGCCACAGTGTTTTTAAACATTTTATTTAAAAAATGAAACATTTCTTACTGCTGCATCTATCTTCTGAAGATGACA